>CAIGQZ010032693.1:1322936-1335924 GCA_903798205.1 Danio tinwini
CTTAAAGTGACATTTAAAGGCTTAACTGGGTTAATTAGGCAACTTAGGGTAATTAGGCGTCATGGTATAACTGATTGGTTTGTTCTGTAGACGATCAAAAATTTAAAATGTCTAAGCTAATAATAATGACCTTAAAATGGTTTTATAAAAAAATAGAACTGCTTTTATTCTAGCCGAAATAAAACACACAAGACTTTCTCCAAAAGAAAAAATATTATAGGAAATACTGTGAAACTATATATGATTTATTAACATTACAAATATCAATATAAATCATTTTAGTATAATAATTTATTCATTCTTATACTTAATATTGTATATAACGAAAAAAACAGCATATGAATTCCTTGTGTGTGTACTGACCTTGGCTGCGTAGCTCCACATATCTATGCGGTCCTGCAATCTTCTCTTACATTCAGGCTGCAGACGCACCTGTTTGTCCTGCAGAGCCTCCATCAGACACGACATTTCTGACAAAACAGAAGGAATCAGACACTCTAAATGATGTTAAGGAGAAAAATAAACAGCAGGATCCAGATTTTCTTCCTCTTTTCACCGACACACATCCTCACCCCAGATTTCTATTCTAAGCATCTTGAATGAAACATGTAATGAATGTAATTATGCATTTAATTGAAATTGAAGGAATAATCAATGAGTATGTGTGTGACATTGACCAAAAACAAATAAATTTCTATATTTTTTGGGACTTTTTTCATTTTTAAATTGATCATATTTTGTGAAGATTTTTGTACTGTTTTTTTTTTGGCTGGTTTATAAACATTACAGATAAATAAAATCACCAGTAGGGGTGTCACTGTCTTAATGAGTGACTCACTGAATTGTTCATTCAAGTGAGTCAAACATAGCCTGCATCTCAATCAGCACCCTAGATCCAGAGGTCGCTTATCAGTAGGTCATGTGCACGAATCAGGGCACTGGTAAGGACAGTGATGAGCTTGATTCACTACACATTGGAACACACTGAGAGCACAGAACTAATCATTTTCATCATTTTCAGCTCAGTGGGGCGACACGGTGGCTCAGTGGTTAGCACTGTCCCCTCACAGCAAAAAGGTTGCTGGTTTAAGTCCCGGCTGGGTCAGTTGGTGTTTCTGTGTGGAGTTTACATGTTCTTCCTGTGTTGGCACGGGTTTCCTCTGGGTGCTCCGGTTTCCCCTACAAGTCCAAAGATATGTGCTATAGGTGAATTAGGTAAGCTAAATTGGCTGTAGTGTATATGCGTGCATGAGTGTGGATGGGTGTTTTCCAAGTACTGGGTTGCAGCTGGATGGGCATCCGCTTTGTAAAACATATGCTGGATAAGTTGGCGGTTCATTCCGCTGTGGTGACCCCTGATTAATAAAGTGAGTAAGCCAAAGGGAAAATGAATGAATAAAATAATTTGAATAAGTTAAAGAATTCTAAATGTTTGCTAGATTTTTCCTAATTGTTTCTTCGGTGCAGCGCGATGCAGATAAGGACAATTCGATATCGGTTCAGTAATAGGTCATAACCGGTTATTACAAACTGATGTCATTTATCCCCTATGCACGATGTCACATAGAATACTATGGCGAAGGAGGCGAGGGCGAGTAAATAAACCGCTCCTACTACTTAAAAGGTAAATAATGATGCACAATTAACTGCTTGTGAGTGTGCTGGACAGTCTTTCAGTGACACTGAAGGAGGTACAGCCAGTGACGTAGTGCAAAATGGGGGGGGCCCCCCTGCAGGGATTATTGACGGGGCCCCCTGGTAAAGAGCAGGGTTGGATCATAAACTGCAGGGGGTGGGGGGTGTTGTAAGCGGAGGCCCCCCTGCAAAAATATATATATAGCGAACTGATAAACTGTAAAAATGTTACGCTACACGCACACACTTGTATGAAGCTAATAGAAAGACAGACAGATATAATCCATACACATCACAATTGCGTATACAAAAACACCAGTCTTCTACATATTAGACAAAAATCTGACTGTGACAGGATAATCAACGTGAAATGTTGGCAGGGTCTGATAATAATATTTATGGCATTCGTTATTAACAACCTAGCTAAATGTCTTGTCAAACAATTTAATGTGACTAACGTACAGACGTAATGAAGGATTCATCATTTTAACATGTCATTTTTACTTAAACATAAGAATAATAATTAGAAACTGTAAATAACTGTAGCAAATTGCCAATACTTTGAATATAACTCATTGTCAGCTTGTGTGTGTGTGTGTGTGTGTGTGTGTGTGTGTGTGTGAGTGAGTGAGTGAGTGAGTGAGTGAGAGAGAGAGAGAGAGAGAGAGGAAATACGTGCCGTTTGTCTGTGGTAGTAAAGTATACTATAAACTATACAAATCCTACAAATATATACGTTATTTAAGTGAAACACATTTCGTTAAATCCTTATATCATTCCTTTTATGTCATTTTTACACCTAACGCGGCAACAAAGCAGAAGCGGTTGACTGCGCGGCGCGTACAAAGCATATTGCTTTTCACACTGGCAAAGTGCATGCAGCGCGCAGATCTATCTATCTGCTTTAAAATGTTTGTACTTTTCTTCTGGCTGCTGCAATTTTCTCCAATACCACATCATCTGCAAGTCTTTTTATTGCAAATTATGTAGCCTGGCTACATCATTCTGTGCTTCTGCGTGCGGGTGCGGTCATGGTGTAAGCATGTGAAAGATCTGTTAACATGGGCGCTGAAACAAAAACATTGCGTGTGCGGTGTAAAAGGGGCTTTATTTATAATTTGCTTTATCACCTTTTATTGAAGCGCAGAATGTGGATGGTTTTGTTGTTTATGCTGCTAGCGCAGGCACCGAACCCCTGAAGAAAGGGGAGTTTTATTTTTTTTTAATTCAATCATTTTTTTATCAGTTGGTTGGTTAGCGTTAGTTGCCATTAAAAAATTACCAAAATGAGCAACCTTCTGGGGCAACCAATCCTCTCAGCTGTTAAAGTGATACTTGTGGATCCAGACACCAGCGTGCCTGAGGTGCGAGGTTTCTTCGACGCGTCTATTATAGATTACCTGTGATATCCACGTATTATACGCATATAGACTGTAACCGCGACTGTTCTTCCCGCGTCACTCATCGGTGAAAAGCTCTTTCATTTTTAATGCCAATCGCAGCCCTTTCTGTTGAGCGGGTGAAGACAATGACTGATCAATAAGGGTTTAAGACCTCGCTTGTCAGCGCTCAAAAAGCTAGCAGGATAATATTTATATTAGTTTATTTGCTATAAATGCTCATGTTTTCGTCTGTGTATGTACTTAAATTTTGTCTAAAACATTCAAAAAGAGTTTTCTTTGAGCAGGTAAATTTAAAGATACAGTTCATATACCTTACTGTTTGTATTAAAGGACAAAATTGTATTACAAATACTATATAAATATTAATACATTTATAGATTTTAATTAAAGAAATGTCTTGTGTTGTAAAAAAAAATCTAATTGTGTATGGAAAGCATCGTCAATGCATCGTGATGCACTGAGATATCGATTTGAACCGAATCGATGGCATGATAATCGTAACCGAACCGTGAGACCAGTGTAGGGTCACACTCTATGTTCGTTCATGTTGAAATAATTGATGATTTGTTTCACGTGATTCCTATTTCGTGCTTCCACACTTCCTTTGAGGGCACATAGATGTGCCCTGATTTTCACAGTGCATTGTGGGACTTTTCAGCCCACTGAAAGAATTATGCGATTCAGACAGCCCTTAAAATGGCTAGCGACCTGATCAGTGCACTGACTACTGAATAAGGGTGCTGACTGAGACGCACCCTAAGTCACTTTCTTAATGAATGGATCATTGAATCATTAGCTGGGTTTCTATTGGCCAGTGTTCAGGTGTATTTTGAAGTATCGCATGAGAAACAAGTTTATTCATTCATTTTCCTTCAGCTTAGTCCCTTTATTCATCAGAGGTCAACACAGGGGAATGACTTATCCAACTTATCCAGCATAAGTTTTACACAGTGGATGCCCTTCCAGCTGCAACCCAACACTAGGAAACACCCATACACTCTCACATGCACAAACATACACTACAGCCAATTTAGTTTATTCAATTCACCTATAGCGCATGTCTTTGGACTGTGGGGGAAACTGAAGCACCTGGAGGAAATCCATGCCAACATGGGGACAACATGCAAACTCCACACAGAAATGCCAACTGACGCAGCAGGGACTCGAACCAGCGACCTTCTTGCTGTGAGGCGACAGCGCTAACCACTAAGCCATTGTGTCACCCCAGAAACATTTCATTTGAAAAAAAAAAAGATATAATTACCTGAGGTGGTTTTGAACGAAAAAGGGTTCATGTAAATAATGAGAAATGGAAATGCATTTGACGAATAAACTCTGATGACTGCTTGGCTTGTCTACTGGTGGTTGCTAGGTTACAAATACTACTGTCCACCACCATTTGAGATATTTTCTTTCTTTTTGCAAACTTTGATAAGATTTGGTTCATGGTAGGATAGACGCTCAACTATTGATTCATTCCAGTAGTGTAAAGTAACAAATTACAAATACTCAAACTACTGTAATTAGGTTTTTATTTATTTATTTTATTTTTTATTTAGTTTGTAAATGAAACTCGGGTTGACAACAAAACCCAACGTCCAACATAAAATCAACCAAATATCAATGTTTAATGACGTTACAGCTTGACGTTGTCTTTCAGACGTTGGATTTTGGTTGCTATACCTGATAAATAAATGTCAGAATATGACTTTGATATTATTTTGGTGTAGGGGTGCTTTCACACCTGCCTTATTTAGCCTTATTCGCATCCTCCTTGAATAGGTGTTCTCGGTTTGCTTTCAAATTAACCCTGGAGCGGATTGTTTGTGGTGAGAACATGATCCGAACTAAAACAGACCCAACCGCAAAAAGTACTGTGCCTTTTTGGACTAATCCAACTGCCGTAGGCCGATGCGCTGTGCATTATTGAATGTGGAGGAAAAGTATTTGTTGACAGCGCTTTACCAAAAGAGAGAGAGAGAGGGAAAACATCACCTGATGGATCGTTGGTAATATTTTCGGAAGATGACCATATTGCAGTTCAGCTAAATTAATTCACGCCTCCTCCTGAAATGACATACGATTGCCCTTTGCAATGCTTTAAAACATTGTTTTCCAAACACAGCCGCGCTTCATTCTCGAAATATATAGTTTGCCTTGGTGATGTATACAAACTATATAGTATACAATGAGCAGGGATACAATCAGCCAGCGCTGTGGTCCCTCCATAGTGAAAAGCGACATTTTGTGTCTGCCGGTTTGTTTATTTGTGGGAGTTCCATTGGCATTTTCCCGCACGTGAATTCTGACCAATCGAAAAGCAGTTTAGGAAATACGTTCAACAACATCTGGCCAATGAGTGATGTGGATTTTGTCACATGAATGCATTTTGGTTCTTTTCAACTGGTTCGGACCAAAGCAATCAGTGTGGTGTGAAAGCGGCCCAAAGGCAGCAAATAATGCTACAATGTACCATTTATTGCCCTTAGTCTGGACCAAATAAAGCGAACTACAGATGTGAAAGCACCCTAAGATATGGCTCCATGTTAGATTTTGGTCATTTTTTAACAACCTAAATCCCTAAACACTGGCTAGACATTGAATTTTGGACACCTGACATCACAACATAAATCTAACCTAATATTAACGTCTTATGACGTTGTGTGCCTGCTGGACAATAACTAAATGCACTACAGAATGTTACGTTTACACACATCCACAAATTACATGTAAATGCATCAGCTTTTTACAGCGTAATACTCTACTCACTACTCATACTTTTGAAAGGTCTACTTTGTGTAATATTTACAGCAGATACTTTTACTCGCACTACATCTTTAGTCAAGTAATGGTACTTTTATTTGAGTATAATTTTTCAGTACTCTTCCCACCTCTGATTCATTCACAACACAATTGTTCTGCTAAATGTTAAATTTTCGCTCAATTTTACCTTCTTGTTTCTTGTAAAAAAAACAGTTCAACAAACTCACTGATATTTGAGAAAACGGCACTTTTAATTGTGTGATAAGAATTAACTTCACCACATTTTAATAATGTAAAAACAAAACATATACAGGTGCATGTTTTGCTTTTTTCACTTGAATAAAAGGCTTCTTCGAGAGTTCTAGTGCCAGGGTGAGGGTGTCTAGTTATTGTGCCAATACCGAAATCAGCTAAAACCACATGCTTGAATGACTGGCGTCCGGTTGCACTGACACCCATCTTCGGCAAGTGCTTTGAGAAGCTGATTAAAAATCACATCTGCTCTGTGCTGCCCGCTAACACTGACCCTCTGCAATTTGCATACAGAAACAACCGCTCCACTGATGATGCAATTGCTTTCACCTTGCACACTGCTCTGTCTCACCTGGAAAACAAAAACACATATGTGAGAATGCTGTTTGTGGACTACAGCTCAGCATTCAACACCATAGTGCCTGCCAAGCTGGTGGTGAAGCTCCAGGCTCTGGGCCTACACAGCTCTCTGTGCAACTGGATCCTGGACTTCCTGTCAAGCAGACGCCAGGTGGTCAGAATGAACAACATCACCTCTTCCACACTGATCCTCAACACTAGTGCTCCACAGGGCTGTGTTCTCAGCCCACTCCTGTACTCCCTGTACACACATGACTGTACATCCAAACACAGCTCCAACGTCATCGTTAAATTTGCTGATGACACAACGGTGGTGGGCCTGATCTCAGATAATGATGAGACGGCCTACAGAGAGGAGGTGCACACTCTGACGCAGTGGTGTCAGGAAAACCACCTCTCACTCAACATCAGCAAAACCAAGGAGCTGGTGGTGGATTTCAGGAGAGAGAAGAATGAACACACTCCCATCACCATCAACGGGACACCAGTGGAGAGTCAGCACTTTCAAGTTTCTTGGAGTACACATCGCTGAGGATCTGACATGGACTGCTCACACAGACGCAGTGTTAAGGAAGGCACAACAACGCCTCTTCTTCCTCAGGCGCCTCAGGAGGTTTGGAATGAGCCCCCACATCCTCCGCTCGTTCTACACCTGCACTGTGGAGAGCATCCTCACTGGCTGCATCACCACCTGGTACGGGAACAGCACCAGCAGCAATCGCAAAGGTCTACATAGGATTGTGCGAACTGCTGGACGTGTAGTAGGAGGTGAGCTTCCCTCCCTCCAGGACATCTACACCAGGAGGTGCATTAGGAAAGCCAAGAGAATCATCAGCGACTCCAGCCACCCAAGCCATAGACTTTTCTCTCTGCTACCCTCAGGCAGACGGTTCCGCAGCATTCAGTCACGCACCAGCCGACTGAAGGAAAGTTTCTTCCCTCAGACTATCAGGCTGATGAACACTTAACACTCTCCACACAAACTCTCCCATACCCCACACTGCACACTATAAAGATGTAGCATGCACTGCACTTTAACCAATCCATACTTAAACAATACTGCCTACAACTATGTGTACACCTATCCATCGTACGCATCACTGTCAACATTGCCAATTTTACATTGTCTTGTATTTTGTGAGTATGTTGTTGTATTTTGCACTGTCTGTATTTTACACTGTCGCTGTATTTGCACTGTCTGTATTTTGCACTGTCTGTATTTTGCACTGTCGTTGTATTTGCACTGTCTGTTTTTTTGCACTGTTGTTGTATTTGCACTGTCTGTTTTTTTGCACTGTTGTTGTATTTGCACTGTTGTTGTATTTGCACTATCTGTATTTTCCACTGTCTGGAGCCAGCACCTAAGCTTTTCACTCATCATAGCACACGTGCTGCTGATGATGTGACAATAAAAGTGATTTGATTTGATTTGATTTGATTCTAAAAGACTAATCACACAGTGTCAATGCTTTTGGACTCTAAAGATGTATGTTTGTTTGTTTTTTATATATAGTGACTGATATTTAATAACGTTAGCTTGTAGTTTATATTACTACAAACGGGAGTATTGTGTTAGCTTATATTAACACATGTGACACACAGCAGATATTAAAAGGTAGACTATGTGGAGTAAAATATTTCATACAAATCATAATGAAGTCTTTTTAAATCTTATAATGTGAAATAAATACTCACGTCTTCCTCTGCCCGGGTTGATGGCTGCACAGTGGTGTTTCAGATCCAGAGCGCAGGCTGTGTGCAGTACAGGATCCACAAATATGTCCGCTTTGCTTTCTTTGAGCATGTTTAACACCTCCTACACATGGAGAAGAGGGTGAAATAAATCAGACAAATGTAGACACTAAAACTGTACATGTCAACAACACTTAGTGGGTGAACACAAACTTGGTCTGTTTGATTCATTTAAATACTCTCAACCTATAATTCTGTAGCCTCCTACAAATGTAAAAAGGTGCTGTTGACTTGAAATTTTCACCAGATGTTAGTAACAATCAAAGGGAATCGATACATACAAAGAAAACAAAACTAATTAGTTTAGAGATTAGGTTATGTGTAATTAGATGAAATGACACAGGGAAAAAGTATTGAACACATGAAGAAAGGGAGGTGTAGAAAGGAATGGAAAGACCAGACAGCAGCTAAAATCTCTTAGTAGTTCTTCAACAGGTCTGATAAATGAATATTAGCTGCTTCAGTCACAACACCTACATTACCAGATGATGAAGATGAAACCAGGGTGGACATTTCAGCAAGACAATGATCACAAATACAGCCAAGAAAAGAAATAAAGCTGCTAGAATGGCCCAACCAATCACCTGACCTGAACCTAATAGAAAATAAGAACTAAAGATCAAAGTTGATAGAAGAGACTCACAGAACATTTCCAGATTTTAACGAGGTGTCTTCAAGCTGTTATTACCAAACTAAATTACAATTTTATCTTATATAAAAAAACATTTACCAGGACAAATCATGATTTGTTCAGTACTTTTTTTACCCGCTATATATATGTACACGAGGGCAGCTAGCGAAGTGCTAAAGGTGCTTAAAGGTCTTTAGCCTCCTTGTTAGAGCAACAGACTCCCATACAAAGAATCACCAGTTCGATCCCAGCTCAGACCGGGTTGGGTGAAGTAGGACCGGTTGACACCAGACACGGACGAAGCGTCAAGCGTGAGTGATTTACATCTTAAGTCAATGCAAAGATGTGAATAGATATCCTGCGGCGCGTTACGCGGGAATTGGTCGAGTTGGAAAACGCGTGTAATCCCTCGAGTTGGAAAATCTGAACTTCAGCGGACATTTGCGCCGCGTTAACCAATCATGAACTCTGTCTTAATCATGACCCATGAATCATGGTCAAGACAATGACGTAGCCATTGTTGTTGGTGTCCCGGGGGGAAAATCCTCCTGCCGACACAAGACAACAGTTCATCAAACTGGAATCGGCTCAGCATAGCTGAAAGCTTCCATCACCCAGATATAGTTTCTGTGGGAGTTTATGAACTCACAGAGCTGGGTGCACCTCTGAAAGGATCTAGTGGACTCAGACACGGATCGAAACGAATCAACGCTGTTTTTCAGTCTTCATAAAGCACATAAACACACACACACAACACAACACAACACAACACAACACACAAAACACAACACACACACACACACACAGGAATAATATATAATAATGGGAAAGATAATGATTGATCAACATTTGGTCTAACAGATATATCTTTGCAAAAATAAAACAACATACTTATTCTGACCTGAACCAATTAAACAATAAAAACAAAAGTAAGTGATTGTACTAAATTCTTTCTATATTTTCAAATAACAAAAATACCTTGCTGAAAAATGAGAAAAAACTAATCACAGCCAAGTGGCAATTAAAATGACAATTAATTAGTTTTTGGTGCTGCACTGTGATCATTACAATCTTTAATATGTCGTCAACTGATTCCGGTTCTAAATATGCCTATAAGCATTACACTGAATGACATTTTAGTGGTAGTTTTTTCTGTAAATCCTGCTAAATATGTCTGATCAAGAGTGTGAATCTCTGCTTATCATAAAAAGTGGTTGTGGCTTTTAAAAGACACTGATGGTGTCTCCATGGCAACAGATGTGAATGAAAGCTGTGTTTGTGAGCTGAGGCATGTTTTAGGATGTTCAGTACCGTCTTGCACTCCTCCTGTTTAATTTTCAGTAGGTTGTTCTTCAGACACTCCTCCACTTGACCCGTCTGTTCCTGCGCAACAGCTTCTTCTGCACACAGCCGCGTGATCTAACACAACACACACACATTATGAGAAGAGACTAATTATGCAGTTGAAGTCTGAGTTATCACCCTGCATATTTTTCCCCAGTTTCTGTTTAATAGAAAGAAGATTTTTTTCAACACATTTCTAAACATGATAGTTTTAATAACTCATCTCTAATAACTGATTTCATTGATCTTTGCCATTATGACAGTACATAATATTTGACTAGATATTTTTAAGAGATACTAGTATTCAGCTTAAAGTGACATTTAAATGCTTAACTAGGTTAATTAGGCAAGTCAATGTATAACAGTGGTTTGTTCTGTAGACCATCGAAATATATATATATATATATTGTTGTTTAAAGGGGCTAATAATATTGACCATAAGATGCTTTCAAAAATAAAAACTCTTCAGTGTTTGGACTTTTAGTAGTGAAAATTAAACCACACGGAAATAAACTAAACAAATTTAACTCTGAAAACTGGACTGACACAGTTTTAATTTACTAGAACTTCTATGTTAAGCTGCTTTGACACAACATACATAGTAAAAGCGCTTCACAAATAAAGATGAATGTAATTGAAAAGTGTTGCCAAAGCTGTTTATTTTAGGGTATTTTTGGGAGGGTAATTCTCCCTTAAAACATGAAAACTGAACTGCTGTGCTTTTTTAGTGAAATCTGGCAAGCCCCAGAGATCAAATAATAAATGTCCTGTGAAGTGCTTTGAAATGTGCAGTTTTTTATTCAAAATTTGACACAATCTCAACTGAAACAAAGAGAGCGCGGGACATATAGTAGCTCCTCCCCTTTATGAAAAAACAGCCAATAGCGATGTTTTAATCTTTTTTAATCACAGCTTTAATCTTTTTTAGAGAGCATTTGATTGGTCAGAAGATTTGATGACAAACTGAAGTATGAGATGAAATCATTGATCCATTAAGGCGGACGTGACAAACTCCAAGCTTTTGATGTTTTTTTTTTTTCAGGTTTATATTTCTAAATGCAAATTGTCACTGCTTTGGAGACCACTAGCTTATATACAGTAGCTATCCTTAAAACGAACATGGTGATACTAACATATAAAAAACTTTATTTTAATTTTACACCTTTAACTAGTGATTATTGGCTGACTGTAGTTGATTAATCAGAGCACCCCTAAGAGTAGAGATGGAAAAAAAAGTCTAATCTTTGTCTGCGTCCATGTGGCCTTACGTCAGCAGAAAATAACCCCCAAGATCAAAGTCAATTTTCTTCACTGACCCATCAAAAGACCCATTTCACAGCATTTCTGTAAGATTGCTCTCTGGGAGTGTAAAGATCATGGAGACCATTAATAAGAGGCTCTTCTCAGACAGGCTGCAGGATCCCATTCCCTGTTCCTGTCCTTTAGCAATCTGCTTGAATTGAAGAAAATATTTGTTTATGATGACTTTTTAGTCATTAAAGTGACTGTTATATAAAATCATGGTGTGTGTGCCACAGACACCAATATTTAAACAACTTATAATCACTTTCTGGCCATCTAATATAAGCAGGGTTCATACACATTTTTACTACTAAAATTCCAAGACTTTTTCATAATTTTTCCAAGACTTTTATGTAAATTGTCACGACCTAATGTTTCATGCAATGTCTACATATGTGTGGTAGAAAACAATACACGTTAAAATTTATTACAGCATATTGTAAAACACGCAACAATCTATTTAATTTCAATTTATATTTATGCATTCATTCATTAACTTTTCGGCTTAGTCCCTTTATTAATCTCACAGCAGAATGAATCGCCAACTTATCCAGCATATGTCTTATGCAGCGAATGCCCTTCCAGCTGCAACCCACTACTGGAAAACATCCATACACACTTATTCACACACATACAATATGGACAATTTTAGCTTACCTAATTCACCAAAACAACATGTCTTTGGACTGTGGGGGAAACTGGAGCACCCGGAGGAAACCCACGCAAACACGGGGAGAACACGCAAACTCTATACAACAATGCCAACTGACCCAGTCGAGACTCGAACCAGCAACCTTCATGCTGTGGGGCGATTGTGCTACCCACTGTGCCACCATGACGCCCAATTTATATTTATATATATATATGTCATTTATTTAGATTTATTATTTATTTAGAATGCTTACACCGCACTAATAATGTCAGAGTATGTGATTAGCCAAGGACAGAAAAAAAGACAACTAACCTATATTCAAGTATACAGATATATGAATATTACCTTTATTTAAATAAGGCCGTGTTCACTAAGGGCCCTATTATACACCTGCGCAATAAGGCGTAAGATGTGTATGGCGCGATTTGTTGCTATTTTTAGACCAGTGCAACAGTATTTTTCATGTTTTGTGTCACATTGTTTAAATAGCAAATTCATTTGTGCCACTTTGTGGACTCATGGGTGTGCTGGTCTAAAAAGGAGGTGTGTTAAAGGAACATTGTTGGTGAATTGCTATTTTGAGGGACTGAAATAAACCATGCCATTGACCAACTAAAAGCTGGTCTAAAGTCAAGCGCAGAGCGCGTTAGTTATGTGCCTATGCAGGTCTAAATGCTTACACATAGCTTAATACACACAGGATGTACAGCAATACACAAATATCTTCACATACTCTATGAAAAAATTAAGGATTAAAATGTTACAAAATTATTATTTACTACATAGATATAAAAACCACTGCCTCCATGCTTTCTACACCTCAGTGGGGAACTTTCAGTTTATTCATGATAATTTGCACTTGTATGATGTTGTTATTATATATATATATATATA
>CAIGQZ010032693.1:1336324-1350933 GCA_903798205.1 Danio tinwini
CATACATACATACATACATACATACATACATACATACATACATACATACATACATACATACATACATACATACATGCATACATACATACATACATACATACATACATACATACCAGTTGAAGTCAGAATTACTAGCCCCCCTGAATTGCGTAAAATGTACAAAATGCCCAATTCGTGTAATTCACTCATGCTTCATCTGAGTCTGCTTACTGCACAAGCTAAAAACTTCCCCCTGCTCCTCTTCCATGTAATGTAATGATTGTGAGGGCGCAGGTGAGACATCATTATTCGAGAGACACTCAAATACATCATGTGCACTGCGTATGCAACGTCTATAAGTCATGTTAAACAATTCGTTGCAAACTGAAATAAATACAATTTGATTATATGGTTGGAATTTGATGATTTATGAGATTATTTACATTTTTTGCAATTATTTTGTTTAAATAAAGAATTTTGCAGAATCGCTTTTCGTTGATTTTACGTTGTATTCAACGATTGCAAAATCGCTAAAAACTAGGGAGTCTGATATATATTGACATACATTTCTTACTAATTTAATAGTTCATTGTTTCTTTAGCATCTGCAATTATCTGCAAATTGTCAAACAAACCTCCTTTATTTGAAAAATCTGGTTATTATGCAAAATATCTAAATAAAATATTAAATGAATAAATAAATTATATATAATAAAGCAATAATATCCTATAATAATATGCCAGGTTTCTTAAATATTAATAAAATGTGCATTGTTTATCATAGATCTTGTACATAGATCTTTAAAAGTTGTTGACCAATTTTTTCCAAATTTAATTTAAGCACTTTCAAGGACCCTTGCTTGATTTTTAATTACAGTACTTTCCAGGCCTTAAATCCATATGTCTACCAGTAAGGCCAAATGAATGCAAATGTTTTTTTTCTTCCATTTGAAAAAAACATTGCAATATATATATATATATATATGTGTGTGTGTGCTTTGACATTACACACATGTGCTACCTCACCTCATTGCTACAGTGAGCTTGGAGCTGTGGATCGAGTCGGTAGTCGAGCGCTGACTCCTGCAGAATCACTCGGATCTGATCCTCACAGTTTGTTGACAACCGCTGTGAACAGAGACCATTTTAACCGCTTTTAAACTGTTAAACAGTGCACATCACAACACTCCCACTCATGAGCTAATAAAAGATCTTCTGTGTCCTACTTGCACAGAAAGACCAGCATGTGTGTTTATTAGAGGAATTGCTGCAATGCTTGACCAATAATCCCATTCTTTTGTCATTCCTATTCATGTATTTAAATGCTTCAGTACGGTTTTAATCTAATTTTAATTTAATTCGGTTTTAACCACTTTAGCAAAAAAAGGCAACAATGTAGGATTATTTAAATATATGATGATATTTTTTATTGTCCATTTTGTTTTTTAATTTTATTATGTGCTTTTGTGGTTGTATTTATTTCAGGGTTCTTACACCTTTTCCAACTTCAAATTCAGAACTTTTCAAGCACTTTCAAAGTGCATTTTTATGCTTTTCCAGCACCTAACAAACACGGTAAGTTACGTTTATACATGCTGGATGTTCTTTTTCACATTTAAATTCATTGTGCTATTTTAAAAAACACAATATGACATTTCAACTTAAATTGTTGAATATTTTGGAGCATAGCCTTATTGGGACAGTTCACACAAAAATTGTGAAAAAAATGAAGTTCAGTTATTGGATGAAGTATCTAAAGTTGATGTCTTAAAAAATGAGCTTACAGTCAGATTGTGTTTGGGGGTAGTAGCAAACTTTCATGACCAGTCGTTTACGATATTTCATGTGCATTGCTATTCAATATTCATGTAACAAAGTAAATCCTTTTGAGTCTAAGAATATTCTTGCTGCAAATTAATGAACGGTTCCAATGTTAATTGTTTTGAAAATCAGTCACCAAGTATGGAAACCAAAGATTGTAAGCTTTCATCAATATTTCTTTTTGTATTGTCAATATTACTTTAGATTAGGACTAAGGTAATGTTGTAACTGTACGCAAATGTCCCACCGGTCAAATGGTGACAGTTAAGGAGTTAAACCATTCCTGAACAATGCGTTTGGCGTTTTTAAGTGCAAATATGCATTTTGCGTGAATGTCTCCTGAATATGCACATGTGGTGAACATTTTGCAATGAATACTGGTCGCATAGATAACATTTCAGGTGCATATGCAACCAAAACGGTCGCAATTTCCAGCCCTGCAACTTCAAATTCAAGCAGGTTCAAGCACTTTGTCCAAAATCCAAGCATTTTGCTAACCTTGAAAACATTTTCCAGGAATTCCAGCACCCCTACGAACCTTGTTATTTATTCATGAAGGTTCTGTATAGTCTTAACTTACTTCTACTTTCTACTTTTACTAATATTAACAACACATTTAAAGAACATTGCTAATCAATGTTCTATATGCATATTGTAACAGTTCTGGAAACAGAGTTGAGGATCCAAATGCAGTGTCTTTATTTACAAGATGGCTGATGTGAAACTGGCGTTTCAACACAGTGTTGAGATCCCGAAGTACAAGTGTTTCGAAACACTGCACTGAATCATGATCCTAAACACCCAGGAAACATCCAGATCACGTGACTAAAGTGTTTTGAAACACCAGGTCATGTGACTAAAGTGATTCAAAGCATCGGTCATTTCAGAAGTGTTTCGACACCTGGCGAATCTGCATTTGAGTGACAAAGTCAGAAAAAAATATGTTATCTCATGTAGCCTAGTGGACCGTTCGTGTGCACAGACTAACTGTGCTGCAAATGGCCCAAGTTCGAATTCTGTACAAATACTCTAAAATTCTGACTTGATGTATTTTAATAATGTTACTTTTTTATGACCAAAACAAGACATTTATTCACAAAGTGAATAGTAAAAAGTAAAACAAAACACATTACAAGAACAGAGCATTTAAAAACTAGCCTCTATAGCTGGATCACCCTGGATTCGAACCCATTATCTCTGCATGCCAGTCATGAACTCCCACTGCTTCACTAAATCACTGGAAACCTTAACTCTACAATGTGAGGTTTAATATCTCCAATTGCTGAACTGTTTCTTTGCTGAAGCTGTTCCAGATCAATACATAAAAAATGACCACTAGGCATCACTGTAGAGACGGTTTCAAAACGTTTCGAAGCTTTCACACATTTGGTTTGACTGTTTCACGAAGCCTCGCTTTGCCCAACACTACATACAGGGCAATCCAAAAGAGCAATCAAGCCACAGGCAAAGAGATTGGTTCAGGCGGCTAACAGCAAACATCAATAAACAAAGTAAGGGTCTGGAAACATGCACAAAAAACAAGACAAGGAAAACGCTTTGTAATGCTACAGGTAAACAAGACTAAGCAACGTGACTGTAAAAGTATATTATAGGTGGGCATAGATTAATTTTTTTAATCTAGAATCATTTGAATTCTGCCGAAGGCATTCAGAGTATGTGTGCTACCAAAATAATGACTAAAAATAAATCTTTGAGAACGGGTTTCTCAAGCCAGGTGGTGCATTAGACCAGGGGCTCATCTCCTGTTTCCAAAATGTCTACTATGATAATTGGTGATGAAAATAAATGATGTTCAATAAGATGTACTTGTTTACTAACTGTTTATTCAGTTAAACATGAATGTTGAACTGTAGGCCTACATAAGCTGGAAACAGAGATTTTTGATGACCCTAATCCGACTAAAGTCTTAACTAAACTAAACAGAAATAGAGTTAAGACGTGGAGTATGCAGATATTAGTGGCATTACTGAAGTAAACACCACAATCAAACTATTATCGTCATGTAGGACTTTTTGCCATATTTGCCGACAAGATCCACACATATGACGAGATCCATATATATATAGGCCATGTAATGAGTGAAAACGAACTACAGCTGTGTCTGTGTGTCCGTATTATTGTCAGCTGTTGCAGGATTTGATGGCTGCAAAGAGCTCTGGGACTTGCAATTTTGCAGGAATACCGGAATAAATCTCCAGCGTTGATAATACCACTAGCGATCGTGACACATATAAGTGTTATTTTAGTAACATTGATCGATCGTTTACTGGTATTTTGAAATGGCTTTTATTTTTATTTATTTTTCAGTTAGCATTTTAATTTTATTTAGGCTTTTGTCAGTTTATTTTTATTTCAGTTTTAATAAATCAACATTAAAAAAAGACAAAATTAAAATAATAAACTTTATACAAGTCAGTATTTTTTAGTACTGCTTATTAATGACTTCATAATATTTTGAATTAGCTTTTTAAATATTGTACACTATTATTTTAAAGATGCTTTTTAACATGCTTTTAATTTATTTTATTTTAGTCATTTTAGCAACAACACATTTAGATGTAGATTTAGCCTTATCTTTTTATTTTAATCATCAACTCTTCTTTAATTTACATAACGTATTTAATATTCTTTATTTCAGATTTACATCTATTAAAAATCTATTAACAACACTGACATAAAAAACAAGTTTGAAATATTCAGTATAAATGTAAAGACTTCTGAGCATAATATCAAAATAAACTAAAGATAATCTATAACTTTCCTATAACAATCAGTTTCCTTTAACAATCTAACACTGAGACACACACCTGGTCTGCATACTTGAGTTTAAGGCAGGATATCACTTGACCCTCCAGTTCACTGGCATCGGTGGCTTTACTGAGAATACTCTGACAGAACTTGGGAATGTCAGGCTTACAAGCCTTTCGCAACACCGGGTTCAACCTGTAGTCTGAAAAAAACAAACACAATAAAGACAAAAGATTTATGATTGTTCAAATATATATATACACTCACAGGCCACTTTTTTAGGTACACTTGTCTAACTGCTCGTTAATGCAAATTTCTAATCAGCCAAATACATGGCAGGCTTGGCAGCAACTCAATGCATTTAGGAATGTAGACATGGTAAAGACGATCTGCTGCAGTTCAACCAAGCATCAGAATGGGGAAGAAAGGTGATTTAAGTGACTTTGAACGTGGCATGGTTGTTGGTGTCAGGCGGGCTGGTCTGATTATTTCAGAAACTGCTGATCTACTGGGATTTTCACGCACAACAATCTCTAGGGTTTACAGAGAATAGTCTGAAAAAGAGAAAATATCCAGTGAGCTGATAGAAAGGCAACAGTAACTCAAACAACCACTGGTTACAACCAAGGTATGCAGAAGAGCATTTCTGAATGCACAACGGAATGCGGTCCAACCCGGTACTAGTAAGGTGTACCTAATAAAGTGGCCAGTGAGTGTACAAAACCAAACCATATAATATGAAAACCAATTTACTACCTTGTCTAGATTTCTTTTAACTCGTTGGTATTTTAGTATCATGAAGATACATATGTAGCTGCTTTATGAATATTTTAAATAATTATTTTTATTTATAATTGTGCAGTGTTACAGTGTCAAACTAATTAAAAGGGAAAGGATATAAGGAATAATTCTTGTCTCAAGTAAATAAAGCTTTTACCAGATAGGCTTAGTAAAAGCCTAATCCTCTACAAATGCAAGATTAAATTGTTAAATGTAGGGCTGAAAGTTATAATCAAATGATTATATTTAATCAATTACAGCAAATAATTTTGAAATTATTAATTGTTTACAGAAAAAAATATATAAATAAATTTGAAATAATGATTAATTTAAGGGCTGCACAGTGGCGCAGTGGGTAGCACGTTCGCCTCACAGCAGGAAGGTCGCTGGTTCGAGCCTCAGCTGGGTCAGTTGGCGTTTCTGTTTGAAGTTTGCATGTTCTTCCCGTGTTGGCGTGGGTTTCCTCCGGGTCCCCACAGTCCAAAAACATGTGGTACAGGTAGGTAAATTGGGTAGGCTAAATTGTCCGTAGTGTATGTGTGTGAATGAGTGTATGTGGATGTTTCCCAGTGTAAAACATATGCTGTATAAGTTGGTGGTTCATTCCGCTGTGGTGACCCCAGATAAATAAAGTGACTAAGCTGAAAAGAAAATAAATAATTTATTTATATTATTATATTAATAAATGTAATTTCTGGTGAAATAATAAAAAAATTGAAAAATTCAGAAAGAATATAGTATACATGTTTTTGTGACATATCAGGACACAAATCTGTATAATGACCAAGGTATGACACGGTGTTACATGCCTGGGGGTGTTGCTCTGTTGTTTCCTCCTACCCTTTCTGTTTTTATTTGCTACCTGCTGTTCTTCTGAAATCTAGGGTTTCCTATTGGCTCACTGAGTTTTCCAGAGTGGACCAATCAGAAGAGGATGGTGGTTATTTAAGCGCTCCAGTGACGACTTGGACCAGATTAGAGGGCAGATCCTTGTCTCTTTTTGCTGCTGTGTGTTTCTGTGTGACACTTGTGCCTGTCCTGTTCTCTGGTTCGCTTTAAAAGTTTGAGTTATACATCGGTTCAGAACGTTCCTACTAAACTTGCTTAAATCTGCTAAAAGGGAAGTGAAAGTGAAGTATGTCACGTGACTTACATTTTTACACACACGTAGTTGATTCTCTGTTAATACACTAGGTCAGAAGCGGGTGCTACTTTGTGTATGTTTGTTCAGGTGAGTGCAGTTGAGTAAGGGGTGTGTGACGCTGAAGTTGTTTTTTTCCTCCTGTTTACATATTTGTCTTTAGTTATTTAGAGGTGGGGGAGGGATTAGTTAGCAAGTGTTTATTTTGTTATTTTCTTTGATTTGGCACCGCTTATTTTCCTTCCCTCTATCAGGTTTGTTTAATTAATTTTGCATTTATTGTACACATTTGTAAATATATTTTGGGTGATTTAATTTTTTTTCTTCTTAATATTTATTGTAATAAAGCGAACCACTCATTTCTTCCACCTCGTTGTCGGTGTCGGTTCATAGCAGCTATCATCTCAGGGGAATTAAAATATTGGGTTTAATAATTATGTTAAGCCCTTTTTCATCCTCCGAGCCACACGGGGCGTAACACACGGGTATTACAAGAAGGTGGTGAAATATGAGGACACTGCTGATGTGTACATTTCTCCAAAAGCTTATAAATCACACAGAATGAGTTTTTTCAGAAAGTAAAACTGCACAGTTTCCTGTGAGGGTTGAGTTTAGGAGTAGGGTGGGGTTAGGGCACAGTACAGTTTGCACAGTATAAAAACAATGCAAACCTATGTAATGTCCCCACAATTCACAAAAACAAACATGGGCAGTAGCTGCAAATTGAGCTAAATGCAATTAAAAGGTGCAGTAGGTGATTGTCTCCAGAAACATTTTTGTTGTGCTGGTTAAACATCTCTTTACATTGCCATAATAATAATTAAAGTAAATGATCTAAATGTATTTATATGTATTTTTATATTCTGGGTGAGGCATAAAACAAAAAAAATGTTCATCCAATTAAATATTGTCAGGCCGATAATTTCCATAATACTGATAAATAGCTCAAACTGTCTGTCAGCAAATGTAGATTTGAACAGCTGTGCACCTCTGTTCATGCAGATCCGCTGATGCACGTTCACGTGGGCTGCGGTCATGTGGACACGAGTGACAGCGCTAAAAACAAATGCTCAATCAAGACTTTTTAAAAACCTGAATCAATATTGGAGTAAGTTTTGCACGCTGGAGGAAGGATGACCGCATGGCTGAAGCATTTCTTTTAGACAGGTAATGGTCTGTTTTAAAACTATTTTAGTCACACAAAGCTGATGTAGATGTTGTTGTACTATGAATGAGTTATATGCACTAAAGCAGGGCTATTCAATGCGTTTGTCATGGGGGCAAGTTCATGAAAAGCGTCCCAAACGAGAGGCCGGAGAGATATGACTTGTAATATAAGTAATGACACAACAGCATATAAGCTGCATTTGTGCTCATAAAGACACCCACGTTGTATTTTGAAACTACATAACATCACTGGCATTGTACAATTTGGCTCTTTTTTTTTTTTACAAGCAAATCCAAATGTTGTATTTCGAGGCACAAAATCAGTGCATTGCTTAAGTAGACTTCTACATTCAGACACATTCATATGTTATGTTTTAAACTGCATAACAATTAAGAATGCAACGATTATAGATTTTGGTTGTACGATTATAGTCTGAAGAATAATCGTGGTTTCACAGTTATCACCATTATTATGCATTTATTAAATTCAAAACACTACTAGTTTAGAAAAATCACAAGAAAACTGCTTATATTTTAAAGTGTTGTTTATTGCTACTCCGTAACCAAATATAGCACAAAATATTAATAAAACACAAACAATAGTCCATTTGCCTCTTTGGACTTAAAAATAAATGAAAAAGTTTTTGATTTAAACGTGGCTAATAATTTTACTATGAAAATAAATGAACTGCTCTTATTATCTGCGTTCATACATAATCACTTTAATAACTTGTCTAACATATCTTTTGTTTACATTGCACTAAAAGTCAAGCACAACTCTCACCACTACAGCCTGAGGCCCCGTTTACACTAATACGTTTTAGTTTTAAAACGCAAAAGTTTTGCTACGGTTACGCCATCTGTCGACACTACGCCTGAGTTTTCGAGCCCTGAAAAAGGATCGTTTTGGAAACGCTGGACAGGCCGTTTTCATTTTAAAACGCTGCAGCTCCGTCTCAGTGTAGATGGGGGAAAACGGAGACATCTGAAAACGGAGGCGGGGCTGCAGACATTCGCCTATCTGATTGGGGCTTTTCCTCAATATTAAGTAGCCTTCACACAGTTCAGTGTCTTGCATCCTCACTTTGTAAGTTCAGACTTCGCAAGTTTGATATGGAAAACAAACTCCCGAGTGTGTACATGGTACTTTAAAAAGTCATTCACATCACCCTGGCTACGCTGTTTCACTTTCTTAACAATAAAATGAAAACATGACATAAAGAACTGTCTATTTTTATTTTGATATTAGCAACTTAACAGACATCAAAAAATGTTGAGGCGTCGTGTAGCTGCATAATATAAGCGTCATCTTCATGTATATTTATAACAAAACGGAGCCTATAACATTACTGCCTCCTTTCATTTTCATTGAAAATACGAAACACCCTCTCTTTCATTGAATATCAGTTTTAATAAATAATAAAGGCCATTATAAAAGTATAACGCACAAGAAGTTTATACAATAAAGAAAATAAAGGCAAGCAATCAGTCAGATGTGGTGTCCGCGGTTACATTAATTAGGATATTAACCTAACTTATCTGCGCTCAGCCAAAACACGTTACCTGAGAACAAGTAATAGATTCAAAAGACCAAAGACAGGGAATATGTAGTTAGATATAGACAACAAGATGAATTAAATATCACGTTTAACAAATATAGTGAGATTAGATCCAGCGGGAGATCTGTGATAAACAGTCCGACGTGCACAGCTCTCATATGGGTATGTGCTCAATGCACGCTGCAGCCAATGCCAGAGAGTGTGTGTGTGGTCACGTGATGTGCGTCTTCACCGTTTTAGTGTAGACTGAGAGCTGTTCAGAAACGCTGAGTGAAACGCTAGTGTGGACGCGGATCGTTTTCATCCTAAAATGCCATTTTAAAACTAAAACGTACTAGTGTAAACGTGACCTGAGACCATTTCAACTGTGCGCCGCGCCTGCAGGGCGCGAGTGCGTCGGTCCGCTTGCGAGCTATGACCGCACCACTTCCAATATGCGCATATATATAAATATGTGCCGAAAAGATGCAATGTGTCAACGGCTTGCTGCTATAGTTAGTCCAATGTGCGTGCGTATTGGCATAACTGTGTTTAGTTGCAGCAGCTTTTTTTCGTGCAACAGAAATGCGTCGTTGAGAAGCCGTTAATGAATAAAAGCGGGGTTAATGATGAAATCGGCTAATCATTGCATCCCTATTAACGATATCAGTGCATTGTACAAAAGGTCTTTTCTACAAATATATCCAAATGTTTTCGGGTGCTCGCGCCACTCGCTTAATGTCATGGGTGACTCTTGCTATCTCTGCGCAACATTTAACTGTAGCTCGTGCTGTATTGAACAGACGTACATCACTTCATAACTATAGCGGCCGTTTTTCAACTGAACTAAATTAATTTTGTTGTCTTGATCACACTATTTGGAGGGCCGTAACAAACTGCCTCGGGGGCCGGGTTCAGCCTGCCGGCCGCCAATTAATAGCCCTGCACTAAAGTGTTGTTCAGCCACTGAAATCTTCTTGCGAAAGATTGATGTGACTATTTTCAGTTTCATAAGGGACCTTTTACAGCATCGATAATGTAGATTTTTATTTAGTTTAAAAACAAAACATCAGTAAATAGCGCTGAAGTTGGTTTTATATTCACATTGGTTCATTTTTGAATAATGACAGCCTGTGACGCGCTTTCTATATTGTTCATCGCTACTCTGAATATTCGCTCTGAAATAGCATGTAAGTATGGCTTAGTAATAAGTGTAATTCCTGCATGCTGCCGGCCAACCACTAATCATACAGTAGTTGCTTTAGGACAAAGCTTGTGAGAGAGTGAGACTAATGAGTGAGACTGATGAGAGAGTGATGACAAGTTTTGCTTGCTAACTACACAACGGAAAATGTGCTAGATATAATACAGTTTTTCATTTGGAATTGTAGCATTATAAAGTACTGTAAAGTTTTCTAACTGGTGAATGACACAATCTAGTGGGTCTCTGTCATCTTTAATGTGCGCGTTCACAAATTCAGGAGGCGTGGCTTTGGATGAGAGTAGAGGGATTGTATTTGAAAGATAATATGCTTACCAGTTAGCATTTAAGCAGATCACCTACTGCACCTTTAAGTTTATTGCAATTGTGAGTGTGTGTGTATCTGTAATTGGCATTTATAAACTTTTTAGTGCTTTGCTGTCATCCGAATAACTCATCCGAATAATCGATCAATTACACTGGTAGAATAATCAATTATCAAAACAATCGATAGCTGCGGCTTAAATGTACATTTAAGCAGGAAATTATATTCTGTGGGAATAGTTTTTTAAATGTCATAAGTGAATGGTGGAAAGACATAAAAATATGGTCAGGAAACAAGGACAGAAACTCAGCCTCAAAACTTAAGAAAGAGTTTTGAAACCAAAAAGTGATTTAGGTGATAACGTCAAATTAAGCTTAAGTGAAGAAGTGTTCACCTGTGTTCTGCGTGATCTGTCTTTTGGTGATCATCTGTTTACACTTGGGATCCATCAGCTCGCTGTTCTTGTTCAGTTTTAGACACTGCAGCACGTTCTTAGCGTCCGACTCAGTGCAAAAGCGCTAAGCCAATGACAAATACATGGAGAAAGTCAAAGGAAAGGACAGACTTTAATAAATCGTTCACACATTTCAGTTTCAAACCCATTTGACTGTCTTCCAGAGAACACAAAACAAGATATTTATAAGAAAGCTGGAAACTATTGACTTCCATAGTATTTGTTCCTCCTATTATGGAAGTCAATGGATACAGGTCTTCAGCATTCTTCAAAATATCTTCTTTGTGTTCAAGAGAATAAAAACACTCATAAAAGTTTGGAACCATTTGGAAAAGAGTAAATAGTGAGTAATCCTTAATTTTTGGGTGAACTATCCCTTTAAATGGTAAAATCTTGTGAAATCTTATTGTTCTACATTTGAACATACTTTAAATTGCAATTTATTCATGTGATGCAAAGCTGAATTTTCAGCATCACATAATCCTTTAGAAAACATTATAATATTCTGATTTATGACTCTTATTTCTTATTATGTTCATTGTTTCGGTGAATAGTATTTAACTATATATCATAGTAAAAACTATGATGCTTTATCAGGATTCTTTGATCGACAAAAAGGTCAAAAGAACAGCATTTATTTATATAAAATGTTATTATGTGACATTTTTGATCAATTTCTGAATAAAAGAAGCACTTACTGACACCAAACGTTTGAGCAGGAGTGTATTTGTTCATTCACTTTCACTTAAAGACAAGGCGATTAGTTTAACACTCTTTTCCAAATCAAGTTGGCTTAATCCAGCGCTTCACTCAAGACTCCTGTTGATCTTATTCAGCTTAAGTAATTAAAATGTTGGGGTTAAGCTATTACTATTGATCTCTGACAAAACAGCACATTTATAACCATCAGATCATTCAGTTTGACAGGACAGCTTTAGGTAATTGAAAAAACATCAGGAAATAACTAAGGGAAGCCACAGTATTTGTCCCAAGCTAAAGCATCTCACCTTGATCATCTGTTTGCAAACTCTCATGAGCTGATAGTCCAGCTCCGGGTCCATCATTTCAGTTTCCTGAAGCTTAAAGATCTTGTGATGACAGACCTGGGACAACTGCTTCTTGTTCTCTTTGAGACACTCAGTGATCTGAAAAACAACAACAGCAATCAATGAGAACAGAACAGGTAATAAAGATCTTCTAGTCTGTTAGAATATCATAATTATACTGCTTTAAAGGGAACATTCAATTTTTATTTTGGAAATGGGCTCATTTGACAACTCTCCTGAAGTTAAATGGCTGAGTTGTAAAAAAAACTTTTATCCATTCAGCCAATCTCTAGTTCTGGTGGGAGCACGTTTAGCTTAGCTTAGCATAAATAATTGAATCAGATTAGACCATTAGCACTTTGCACAAAGAAATTCTAGTCAGTAAGAACATCACAATTATACTGCTTTAAAAGTAACACTCCATTTTTATTTATTATTATTATTATTATTATTATTATTATTATTTATTTATTTATTTAGGGAAATGGGCTCATTTTACAACTCTCCTGAAGTTAAACCATTAAAAAAATGTTATCCATTCAGCCGATCTCCAGGTCTGGTGGAAGCATGTTTAGCTAAGCATAAATAATTGAATCAGATTAGACCATTAGCATCTTGCACAAAGAACTTTCAGTCTGTAAGAATATCACAATTATACTGCTTTAAAAGTAACACTCCATTTTTATTTATTTATTTATTTGTTTGTTTGGGGAAATGGGCTCATTTTACAACTCTCCTGAAGTAAAACCGTTGAGTTATATAATTTTTATCCATTCAGCCAATTTCCTGGTCTAATGGGAGCACGTTCAGCTTAGCTTAGCATAAATAATTGAATCAGATTAGACCATTAGCATTTTGCACACAGAACTTCTAGTCAGTTAGAATATCATAACTACAATGCTTTAAAAAGGAACACAACTTTTATTAGAATTTTTTTGCAAATGGGCTCATTTTACGACTCTCCTGAAGTTAAACCATTGACTTGTACAATTTGTAAAAATTTTTTATCCATTCAGCCAATCTCCAGGTCTGGTGGGAGCACGTTTAGCTTAGCTTAGCATAAATAATTGAATCGGATTACACCATTAGCATTTTGCACAAAGAACTTCGGTCGGTCGGTCGGTTAATTAATTAATTAATTAATTAATTTAGGGAAATTGGCTCATTTTACAACTCTCCTGAAGTTAAACTGTTGAGTTGTACCAAATTTTATCCATTCAGCCGATTTCCAGGTCTAACGGGAGCACTTTTATCTTAGCTTAGCATAAATAATTTAATTAGATTAGACCATTAGCATCTTGCACAAAGAACTTCTAGTCAGTTAGAATATCACAATTATACTGCTTAAAAAGTAACACTCCATTTTTTATTATTTATTTACTTAGGGAAATGGGCTCATTTTACAACTCTACTGAAGTTTTTAATTTTTTAATCCATTCAGCCTATCTCCAGGTCTGGTAGGAGCATGTTTAGCTTAGCTTAGCATAAATCATTGAATCAGATTAGACCATTAGCATCTTGCCCAAAAAATGACCAAAGAGTTTTGATAATTTATTCTATTTAAAGCTTGACTCTTCTGTGATTACATCATGTACTTGGATTTAGGGAAATTGAAAAGCTGCTTTTTTCTAGATCAATGGGAACTATACTCTCATTCCAGCGTAATAATCAAGGAACTTTGCTACCATATGTGGCTTTAGCATACGTAATGATATTACACAGCGTCTGAAAATAGTCCTCATCTAATTAACTTCCAACATAAACATCTGCTTGTACAGGGAGCATGTACTGTGGTATGGTAGCAAAGTTCCTTGATTATTACGCTGGAATAAGAGTATAGTTCCTATTGACCTAGAAAATAGTAACTTTTCATTTTTGTCAGTCCTACTACACAATGTAACTACAGAAAGATCAAGCTTTAAATAAAAAAAATATAACCCTTTGGTCCTTTTTGAGTGCCATGCTAATGGTCTAATTAGATTCAATAATTTATGCTAAGCTAAGCTAAAAGTGCTTCTGCAGACCCAGAGATCGACTGAATGGATTCAAAAGTGGTAAAATTCAACTTCAACTCTAGGGAGAGCTGTGAAATGAGCAGATTTTTCTTACTTTCTTTTTTAAGTGGAGTGTCCCTTTAATAGTTTATAATAACCATTAATAAACTTACATCCATCCAATGTCCAAAAAGCTCTTTAATTTCTCATAATAATATCCACTGCAGCTCATTTCTCACAGTATCTGAAAAATTTATTTAAAGACCCGCTTTAAAAAGAAATAGACTACTTTCAGAGAGTCTTCTCAGCTCTGATTGGCCAAAGCTGGCTCAGTCTGTGGTGATTGGTCGATCACTTACAGCGCTTGTCAGAAACCAAATGCCATTAATATATAT
>CAIGQZ010032693.1:1365225-1375585 GCA_903798205.1 Danio tinwini
AGATGACATATTTGTATATCTTTGAGATCTAAACTTGTATTTTAAATATATGATTTGGAATTACTTAAATTAAAGATTAGATCTGCTGCTCGTCATTTACAGTAAGCCTATGTGTGTCAGAAATGCAAGTGATCAAATGCATACAGTGCTTTACCAATTAATATGTGCAGTATTTCTGCGATCTGGTGCGAATGAGATCACATAAGTGAACTGTGAAGTTCGCGTCAACTCCGCACCGACCACTGTTTTAAAGCAGACTCTGGTATGGTTTGCGGTCCCTCCGTCTGTGCACACGAAGAATAACATATTCTACCTCTAAACTTCAAGCATGGCAAAGGTGCTTAAGTCTAGGTTCTGTGTCTCGCACCATTTGAATCACGTCCAAATTAAATCTGAGATAACAAACTAAACCGAAAGCCGCGTACGCTGCTTTACAAAACAAAGAACTTTATATATCGAAAACACACATTATTTTACACAACTACGAACACACATTTAACACGTTTGTAATAACTATTGTACCAGTGATGCAGCATGGGAAAAATCCTGAGTTTGCAGTAACTTAAATGGCAACACAACAGCATTGGTCTGCAGAAGCGATTCTCTGTAAGCGCGGCGCGCATCTTCCTCTGGCTCTGCGCCAAGCAGACTGATTTTTATCTTCTGATGACTCTTCGCACTAAAGTAAACACTAAAAGCACACTAGCATAATCGTACACTTCAGGGAACAGCCAATGCTGTCTGATCACATGAGTCTAGGTGTTATCGTACACGTCAAAGGGTTAAAAGTGTGTTCATTTTATTCTTTTATTGTTCAGCGATTCTTCCGCATACCACCGGAAGGAAGGCCGCGTACCACAGTTTGAGAACCACTGGTTTGCAGTATTAGCTAATGAAAATATTTTCATTTTTTTAGCTCTTGAAGAATAAAAATAATAATAATAATAATAATAATAATAATAAATAACTAATGATTATAAATGATTAGAAGTTTTTTTTTCTTTAAATGTTTTGGTTTCATTTTTTTTAAGTATACCACACAATATATAACATTTATGAATAAAAGCTTAAAAAAAAAGAAAACAATTATTTAAATTTAGTTGTTTATATTCTTCACTTGGAGCTGAAGAACTCAAAATTTAGAAGAACGCAAAAATTATTTTGCATTTTTTTATACTCATTAGCCTCATGTATGATATAAAATATGAAAGGTACCTCAGACTCCAGTTCGGTCAGGTTGCCCACCACATCTCTACAGGCCAACAGCAGGTCATCCAGATGATCCTGAAGACACTCCAGCTCCTGAGAGACAGCAAACAAACAAACTCTAAATCACGGACACACAGATGCTCATTACATTGTACGCAAGACGGAGAAGCTTCCTCTTTTTTCACCTGTCCCGTGTCCGTCTTCTCGCTGCACCACTTGCCCAGGTCAGTCATGCAGCGTTTCTGAAGCTCGGGGTCCAACTTCACATCCAGAGCTCTCTGGTGAAGAATCCTCTGAACCTCCACCTTACAGTCTCTCGTCAGCTGCACATTATTAATAGAAAAAAAAAGTATTTTTTACTAGAATGAGTATTTACCTAGATAAGCCTTTAAATGGGACTTTAAGCTGTATTCTACATATCAATGCCTAATGAGGAAAAGCTTATTCATGCTTTCATGACCTCTCGATTAAACTATTGTAAATGCATTACTTGGTGGTTGCCCTGTTGGCCTAATTAACAAACTTTAGCTGGTTCATAATGCAGCTGCTAGAGTGTTTTCTAGAACAAAGAAATATGATCATATTACTCCAGTTCTTTCATCATTGCATTGGCTCCCTATTAAATATCGTATAAATTTAAAAATGTTATTGACTACCTACAAAGCCCTGAATGGCTTAGCTCCCCAGTATTTCAGAGAGCTCCTAATGTATTATAGCCCATCACGTCCTCTAATCTCAAAATCAACTGTAGGTGGTAGATCTTTCTCATATCTGGCACCTAAACTCTGGAACAGCCTTGCTAGCACAGTTCGGGAAGCAGACACACTCTGTCAGTTTAAAACTAAATTAAAGACACCTCTCTTTGCATTAGCATACACATAAAACACAAATGCTTTTGAAATACAATTCCTCTGAGGGACGGTTAGTCTGCATTATTTTGGGAAACCTGAGCCGGGAACACTTCCCAAAAGATATTATAATTTCAACCGCATCTGCGATTACGTTAGTCTTTTTTTTATTATTCACGAGGTCTCCATAGTCCTGGACCAGGCTGTATCCTGAGCAGCTGCTGTGGTGGTCATGGAGGAGTCGAGAACATGATACTGATTCCTGTAAGACCCCAGTAACAGATGAGTCCTCGCATTGATACTAAAGGGCCAGCCTGTATACCAGCTGGTAACCTCTGTCACCTGCAGCTTCTTCACAATGAACGTCCAGCATTTTCATGCCTCCAGTGCCTAGACTGCTCTGCACAAAACGTTTGGCCAGAGGAGAAATGGTCATGCCCAACTGAGCCTGGCTTCTCTCAAGGTTTTTTTTTCTTTCACCTTAGCAAATTGGTGAAGTTTTTTCCTCACCACTGTCGCCACTGGCTTGCATGGTTCGGGACTTGTGGAGCTGCACATCAATGGATTTGCTCATTAGTGTTTGGACTCTCAGCAGTGAAAATTAAACCACACTGACCTGAACTAAACTGAACTTCAACTCTGAAAACTGAACGGACACTGTTTTAATTTACTATAATCTTCTATGTTAAGCTGCTTTGACAAAATCTACATTGTAAAAGTGCTATAGAAATAAAGATGAATTGAATTGATTTGATTCCTGTGATGCTCCAAGGACAGACGTGTCTTCGCTGAGGTCCAGCTACTGCGCCTAGACTGCAGCTCTGCACAAGACGTTTGGCCATAGGAGAAATTGTCGTGCCCAATTGAGCCTGGTTTCTCTCGAGGTTTTTTAAATTCTTCACTTTCGCCAATTGGTAAAGTTTTTTCCTCGCCGCTGTCGCCACTGGCTTGCATGGTTCGGGATCTGTAGAGCTGCGTATTGATGGAATTGCTCTTCAGTGTTTGGACTCTCAGTAGTGATTATTAAACCACACTGAACTGAGCTAAACTGAACTGAACTTAAACACTGAAAACTGAACTGACACTGTTTCAATTCACTATAAACTTCCATGTGAAGCTGCTTTGACACAATCTACATTGTATAAGCGCTATACAAATAAAGATTAATTAAATTGAATTGAATTAAATTGAATTCTAGTATCTTGCTAAATAAATAGTAAGATATTATGCACTGGCATGGCAATGACAACAGAAATAAGGTTAATAATTAAAATGTCACTTGAAGGCTAATCATTTTGACTTCAACTGTATGTATTTAGAAATGAAAAGAAACATAACAAGAAATATAAGCTTCTTGATATAACCACACACTCAACTGCAGTTTTTAAATGATTAGAATGTAAGAATAGTTTGTAAGAGTCTAATGCGAATGTGATCAATAGAATAGTACCAACCAAACAGTTTAGACCAATGATTAAAGACAATGCTTCATCATCTGTTTGTATGCCTGTATAAAAACTGCCCTAAAAGAACTGGTCTTCGAGCAACCAGAGTAAAACCTCTTGTGTTTCTTCAGTATTGTTCTTTTGTTGCAAAATCAAGAAATCTTTGAAAATGAATCTTTCTGGGTCTTGAAATAAGCTTTATTCTGACAGTTATCTATATTATAACTGTATATTTTGCCTATGTTCATTTGCTCATGAAGCTGATGAGAACAGCCTTACCTCAGACAGTTCTTCTGGAATCTACCACTGACTCTGATGTATGTACTGTATAGTGGTTAAAATTGTGTTCTTTGTACATCCAAATGCCAGTTTTAATTTGATTATTTATCTGTATATTCATTTAACTTTAGCTTCCTTTTACCTCAAAGTGAGAACTCAAAAAGCAAATACAAAAAAATGAAACAAAACAAAGAGCACCATGATTATATCAAGGCTTTAAAGTGACACAGATTTTATGCTGTTTAGTCTGTTTGGTGCTTAATGAAACCTGATAAAGTAAAATGTGCATTATTGGTGTTTCTCACCCTTCTGCCCTGCTCTTCTGTCCGGTAAGCGTGGCGGTACAGACAGGAAAACACAGCGCCAGGAGGCATGAGCTCACTGCTCTCATTCCAGCCAGGTGTGTAGCAAAGCCTGGATGCGTCGTTCTGACATTTACGGTATAAGATAGGATCAAGCCTGAAGGGAAATAAGAAAAAAAAAAGTAGAAAATCAGTCATATGCAGGACCAGATGAATTAAACCTAAGAAACCCTGGAAAATATAAAAACAAAAGTAGAATTGGGTTTATATAAATACATCAACACTTTACTAAACCACACTTAGTAATAAAACAGGGTTTCTGCAGGTTTCATCAAGTCAAATTTAATGCCTCATTTCCACTGACTGGTACAGTACGCTTGTATTGCCGTTTCCACTGTCAAAAGGCTTACTGAACCGAACTGTGCCATACCGTACCACTTTTTCGGCACCCTTTCGAAAGGGTGCCAAACACGAGAAAGGGTACCTAAAGGTGGAGCTACACGCGCAGCTGAACGCTGATTGGTTACAGAGATACGTCACAATCTCGTGGAGCTAGCCTGAATGAAAACAAAGGGACCACAGCTGAGACTACTATATGTAAATAACCAGCCATGGATGACCTGAGCTCAAACAAATCTTGTTGTACTAAACCAAGAAGATCCAAATCTGCCATGTCCTGTTGTTGCTTTACAAGGCCGTCTAAAAGTGCGAGCGGTTTTCGCTTTCTCCAGGGAGCTTGCAATCGCGTCTATATTTGGTATAACAAACTTCTTGAGCTGATGATAATAACGTGTGTGTGATTATTGAAGTGTCTTCGATATCTGATCCGTTCAGAAAAAAAAAGGACAAACGCGAGAGTGAAGCGCAAAAAAAAGGAGAAGCCCGACAAAACACAGGAGCGAATTGTTTCAGCAACCTGAATCATGAACAAACTGCCATGTTTATCATCGCCTTTTGGACTATTATGAACTCTGAATGACGGAATTACTCTCTAACAGAGGCTACATGTGCTGGTGAAGATTACAGCCACAGATCAGAGGTTTGCTCTAACTGTCGGCTATATTGTGTGTTGTTTTTGAACTGAAATAAGGACTAAATGTATGGTGTGTGTAGTTTTTTCTGTAATTGGTAACATATCAGAGACTGTAAGGGTCTGTATGTGCTCATTGATCTGCATTTATAATCAAATCATGTTCATAGAAAGGTTAGTAATAAACCTTTATGCACAAGTATTTATGTTTAATCATCTGTTTTGTGAGAAGTGCTTCTCATATGATTTCTGAACGACCTGTACGGCTTTACTGTAGACATTTATTCGAGCAAGAATGACGTCGACTAAAACTCTGTCGTACACCACGCCCACCAAAAGGGTATACCTTTTGTAGAGGAAACGCAAGCCTGATAAAGGTGACCCGTACCGTACTGTACTGTAGCAGTAAGTGGAAACGAGCCATAAGACTTTAAGACCATTTTTAATGAAATTTCTGACTTATCGTGAGGATTCTGTTACTTCGGTCTTGTTAATTCTTGTGTTGGTAGCAGAGTCCGGACTCTAGTCCTGTCTTGTCTAGTATGTTGTGCTCGGGTTGAGTTTTCTCGGGTCGAGCACCCATATTTCCTGTCATTGTCTATTGTGGGAATATAAATTTATATAATCTAGTTTCAAATGAACAATAATCTACATATAACTGAAAAGTTATATTCTTTGGTTTTTAATGGTATAATTTCATGTTTAACCTTTGTCTTTCTGACTACTGGCTTAGACAATGTGATGCAAATGCTATGGACAGGTTTTAACCACTCAGCCTTTGTTTCGGGTGATACTTTCAGGCCAAAGAAACCCCTTTTGTTGATGAACTTGTGTGGCAGGTTTTCTAGCACCTACATGCCCGGTATCATGCTGACTTCAATGCTGAATTTGCATGCTTTGTTTGGCCATCTCCCCTCCTCCTAAGAAGACACTATAGACAGGACATTTGTCTCAAATCAGACTTGTGATAAAACTAGCAGACTGCAGACCTACAATAGGCTCTGCAGACACATGAACTTCTTGAAGACGCTGTATGACTGCAGATTAACCAACACATCTTAATAAAGGAATTCTGCTTGTTTTGAGTCTCCTGGACTGGGTTCTCTTCTTCCATCCATAATTTATTTTTTTACAACACTATCTTCGTCATATAAGCGCCATCTTGGCTGCACTTAGGAGCTCCTGCTTGATGCAGGGGCATGAGGTCCAGGCGTGCTTGGGATGTGTGCTTTCATCCTGGTGATTGTTTTGTCCGTGGCGTGCTGTTTTATTCTCAGCATCTCAGTCTAGTTAGTTTCGGTTGGTGCTGGGATGGAACATGCACGTCGCATGTGTGAGTGCACGGTAAGTATTTACGTTTATCGTGTGTTCGTGTCTTACGTTCAGTCTTCTGTTGGTGTTGTGTAAAGCATGTGGCTCGGTCTTTACATTGTGGCCACGTGTGCTTTAGTGTTGTGTTTCATGTGAACACGCGGTTAAAGAGTTCTCTCATTGGCCCGTTTTACATGAGCACATGGCTTGTGTTATGTTTTTGTACCAAGTGCTGTCCTGTCTATTGTCTTGTCCCATCCACCTTGTTATCCTATTATTTATCATTATGTTCACCTGCCTGCTTGTCGGTTTATTGTCTTGCTTTCCCTATTTATTCTTCTTGTTCTGTGCTGGTCTGTTGTCATCCTACATGTGTCTGTCATGTTGCTATGCCAAGCTGAGCCTATTGAATTGACTCAAATCAAGTCTTTGTCTGTTAATGTTTTCCCCTCACAGGGTTGTTTAAATTGTTTTTGTTTCTTATATTTAATAAAAGTCCTTGACATATTTGGGTGACCATTTGGGTGCTTGCCTCCTCTCCTTCATCCCAAACTGTGACATATATAAGGCTAAACACTAAGGATTTTTTTTCTAATGGAAAAGATTTTTACTATGCTCATCAAAAAAAAAAAAAAAAAGGGAAGTAAAAAAAAAAAAAAGGGGGAAATGTGGAAAATATTTCAAAAAGAACAAAAAAAGTCACATAAGGGCTAATAATTTTAATACTATTATCACAATGAATGATACGTTTGCGATATGTTGTGCAGCCATAATTTAATTAACATTTTTGACTGCAATATTATGTCTCTATTTTGACTATTTCGGATTTAAAGCGCACCTATTTTACTCCTTTTTTTAAGATCTAAAATAAGCCTTTTGTGTCTCCAGAATGTGTCTGTAAAGTTTAAGCTCAAAACACTCATCAGATTATTTATTATACCTTTCAGAATATTGGATTTCTCAGCTCTGAACACACTGTAGCTGTTTTTGGTGCCTGTGCCTTTAATGCTGGTTTTCCCCACCCACCGTTCCCACATGCCTGTCAAAGTGGGCCTCAATCTCCGCCTCGGCTGCGTCAGATAAACAGCACAGTGACAGACATGAAGGAAGCAGATCTTGCGTAACGTTTGTGAGAAATACTACAGTAAGAACTTTCCAAATGATTATTTAATGTATTTGTTGTGGAGTTAATTCAAGCCTATCTGCAATGATGAGTCACACACAATGTCGTTACAAAGTTCACGTGCATGCACACACATGTTTTGCGTGCAAATGTGACAGGATACACATTAATATCCACTCCTGTATGGATATCTGTTATGTTAATATACAAAATAAACCTGATTTAACATTCACAAACCTGGACTGAAGCGTCTTCTTTTAGAATTGTACTGAAACGTGGCTGTGGTGATAAAGACGGTAAAATCGCTGTAAAGTCTGGTTTATACTTCTACGTCAAGTGGTCAGCGTGATCTACTGTACAACCCTTGCACGTAGCTGTGCATTTATACTTCTGCGCACCATTTCTGTTGCTCTGCAATAACCCTTCTGAAACGCTAGCTGGCAGTAGGTGTTTATGTTCCTCTGTGTCAATTTTCTTCGTTGGTGTTTTTTTTTGGGGTTTTTTTGAACGCTTCCTTAATGTACAAGTGGCTCAAATTCACTCATTTTGAGGTGGAAACTGGCAGACGTGCAACAACTTTAATCAAAACAACAGTCTCCATCCGGAGCTCCTTTACGGGACTCCACACTTGTAAACACTAGCTGGCTCGTAAGCCACTCAAGGGCTATGCATCCATGCATAGGTTGCGCTGTAGCGTACGCGTGCGCTTGATGCAGAAGTATAAATCAGCCTTTATTCATTACAAATATGCACTGTTATAAAAACATTTTAAACTTGTAAAACTCATTCTTGATCACATTTGATGATGATTGATGATCACAGAGAGCTCAACAGATCTTTTAATCCCGGTTGCTTTGCGCATACCTGTCTTGTTGATATAATTATACGCGTTACTACTGAGACATGTAAATATGCAACTGTCGATCAATTTGGTGAGTGGGGAAACCGCACTTCTACATCACATTGCGGTGGGCCTCAAAATGGGAGGGATTTAAATCCTATTTTAACGACAAGAAGAAAAAAAAGAGAGACTTATTGTCTTTCCATCACTCCAATATGACTATGGACACACTATATCTACACACAGTTCTGTCCAAACAGCTTCCGAATGATGAGTTTCATCATAGGTGCCCTTTAAAAAAAACACAGCACTAAGGGTCTTACCAAACCCAAACATTTTGAATGGATCTCTTCAATGCATTCAGTGCTCAGTTGCATGAAACCCGCCATCTAAAACCCGCTTTACATCAAGCTAAAATTGCCATGACAATTGCGAACAGAATGAACAGTCTCTCTAGGGCTGTAACAAACAAAGCCAGCCTGTCACAATGGACCATCAAACCAAATCGCTGCTTTCAAACAGCTCTAATTAAAAACCACTTGAATCTAATGGGTTGTGAATGAAGTTATGAGCATCTAATGGTTTTATTATAATGGCACTGTGTGGGCATTTTCTCAAAGTGAAAAGATGAGAGAAACACAGTCAAGGTCGCATCAAACTGAGATACTGAATGGGCTTTGACGGACTGGATTTGAGCTACAAGATTCGACACAAAAGACACTTGAAAATGTTGACATAAGGGGGGTTTTCAAGAGTCTTATTTTTGTGTGTGCGTCAGTTCGGTCAGGTAAAGAGAAGAGGAAAAGCAAAGGTTAGTATGATTACTTCCAGTCTCTTGAAATGAAGTACTGAAGCTCCAGTAGCCGGTGTTCACAGTCCTGCACCATCTTTTCGGTGTAAAGGTGTTCCATTAAACAAGAGAGGATCCTATACATACATACAAAGACAGGGTTTAAACCATCGATTTCATCAAAGAAAACAAGAAACAATAAAAAACACAGACATTTTGTTTTCTAAATGGCATCAATGAATAAAATAAATAAATAAATAAATAAATAAAATGTTAAATAAATATAAAGATAATAAATAAAGAAAAACAAAAAAAAAACTAAATAAAAACATATTCAATTAAATTAAAAAATAGAATAATAAATGAACAAACTAAAAATAAACAAATAAATAAAATGTAAAAAACATTCAATTAAATAAAAAAAACAGAATAACAAAAAATTAACAAACCAAATGTAAAATGAATAAATATAAAACATAAAAAATAAATGACACTAACAAATAAAAAAACTAAAATAAAACATAAAAATTTGTATTACATTTAAAAAATAGAATAAATAGATAAAATGCTAAATAAACAAATATAAAACATAAAAAAATAACAATAACAATTTTTATTAAATAAAAAAGTATAATAAATAAGTAAATAAACAAACAAAAAAACAAACAAACTAATAAATAAATGTAAAATAAATCAATATAAAACATATTTCTAATACAACAAATAAATAAAGAAATAAACTTAATAAATAAAAAAATAAAAAAAATCTTTTAAAAAAATCTATGACTATGGTTTCTAATAAACTGTGTTACTAAGCAAAACCCACAACTATGTTTTTTGGCATTATACCTTATTTTATTTTTATTTATTTTAATTAAACCCTTTTTATATTAAAATTATAGTATGTTATGCTGAAAATTATTTTTGTTACAGGCAATGACATTCAGGCATCAGACAGTATCAAAAAATAATATTTGTTTTGAGATTAACTTCAGGTGAGAGTTAAATGATGGCAATGGCAATATAATAAATACATTAAATAAATAAGTGAAAATGACCATGAACAATTTAATGCTTAGTCTAATACTGAGCAATAATGTCAAATTCTTAAAACCGCAAATTTATTAAAAAGAAAGAAAAATAAATTAATGAATAAATAAATAAAATGTAAAAAAAAAAAAA
>CAIGQZ010032693.1:1415618-1427664 GCA_903798205.1 Danio tinwini
TATTATTATTATTATTATTATTATTATTATTAATAATAATAACACTAACACCACCACCAATTATAATAATAGTAGTAATAATAATAATATTTGAATATTTATATAACTATTAAGACCACCACCACTACTACTACTACTACTACTACTACTACTACTACTACTACTAATATACTACGACTGATTATTATTATTATTATTATTATTATTATTAGTAGTAGTAGTAGTAGTAGTAGTAGTAGTAGTAGTAGCAGTAGCAGTGTTATTATTAGTAATATAAATAATCAAATATTATTATTACTACTACTATTATTATTATTATTATTGGTGGTAGTAGTGTTATTAATAGTAATAATAGTAATAACAACAACAACAACAACAACAATAATATTTGATTATTTATATTGTTATTAATAACACTACTACTACTACTACTACTACTAATAATAATAATAATAATAATAATAATAATAATAATAATAATAATAATAATAACAACAACAACAATTATAGTTGTAGTTGTAGTATATTATTATTATTATTATTATTATTATTACTACTAATAATAATAATCATAGTTGTAGTATACTATTACTACTACTACTACTACTACTACTACTAATAATAATAATAATAATAAACTACTACTACTACTACTACTACTACTACTACTACTAATAATAATAAAAATAATAATAATAATAATAATAATAATAAACTACTACTACTACTACTACTACTACTACTACTACTAATAATAATAATAATAATAACAACAACAACAACAATAATTAGTTTTTTTTTATGACCTTAAATTGATGTTTTCTTGACATTCATCTATATAAACCCAAGCAGCAACAATCTATGAATAGTCAATCCCCACATAAAGCATCTGAACAGAGTCATGTCATCGCTCACATAACAGCACAGGCTGTAAATATAGGAGTAGGCCGATATCTGAGCTCAGCTCCACACCCAGATCAATCATCCAGAACTGGATATTTCTATTCATACGTCAGGCTTCTGTGAATACTGTACAGAGCGAGCAGAGCGGAGCCCACATGGATCATCTATTGATTCTGCAAGATTACACACTGCTTGCTTTCCTGTATTAATGTGATAAAGGTTGAATCCGGACGTTTGGTTCGATAACACGGCTCAATAATTCAGAGTTTGTATCGTCAGCTGTATGGCATTCACTTGCTAGAACTACAGTAAATCCACTCATTTTTTATTAGTGGCATCAATCAAGTTCTTGTATTTTGTAATGTATTAAAAAACATTAAAACTATCCAGGTATGTGTGCTTGGACCACATATAAATCAATGGCAGGGGGTACAGTTTAAATGTCATTAAGGATCTAAATACATATGCAGATATTCAATAATACAATCTATTGTGATATTGATTTTACATGATTGTTATTGTGGGCATTTGCCTTTTAGGAATATTCAGATTATAATATTGACATTGTAGTTCATTCTTGAAGACATAAAAGGTGCTGTATGTGTGTTTTTGCCTCTACTAAATCATTTCAATATTATAAATATTGCATGCTTAGTTTGCAGATATTTAAGAACCACGCTAAGTGAACATACTTGTTTATCTGAAAAACAATGCTAGAGTTAGTTATTATTTATACCAAATATTGTGATGAAAACTTCAGTATCACACCAAGAAAATGTGATGCCGTCATATGCCTATTTCTAACCTTTCTAAACCTTAAAAATGGTTCGATCTAAACCGAACCATTTTTCTCCATAATGCACATTAGGAAATGTGGTGAACTACAATTGATGTCTAGCTCGAAAAAAACTTTTTATTTTTACAAATCAAGAAACTTTGCCAAATAGTTAAAAGATAAATGTTTTACAAGAGGGACAATGTCTTACCAAACAACCAAAACAAGGTACAAAAACAAATCATAAAAATGGCTCAAATGGCTTCCTTGTTTAGAATGAAGGAATTTAAACTTAAAATCTCACTCTTGCTTTTGTGGATGGCTAAAACTCAATGGTTGTTGCAGAAGCTCAAAACTCTGGCTCTTTTGAATGCTCAAATCGTACTGTCTGTAATTGAAGTTCAAACCTCAAGAAAAAAAAGTCAAAGTGACTTAACTTTTATAATTATGCCCATATATCATCATGCTTCATTTTAAAGCAACAGGTTCATTCACTCATTTTTAAGCCAACTAATAACTTTACAGTGAATCATTTAGCATAGTTTTGCAGCTCCTATGAAAATTCAAACCTCATTGGTTCCTATGAAGCACAAATCTCATTGGCTCCTCTGAGAGCTCAAATGTCATTGGCTCCTATGAAATATTAAATGTCATTGGTTCCTATGGAAGCTCAAACATCATTGGCTCCTATGGAAGCCAAACCTCACTGGTTCCCATGGAATCCAAACCTCACCGGTTCCCATGGAAGCCAAACCTCACTTGTTTCTATGAAAGCTCAGATCTCAATGGCTCCTGTAGAAGCTTAAACTTCACCGGCTTCTACAAAAGCTTAAACTTCATTGGCTTCTATGGAAGCTCAAATCTTATTGGCTCCTATGAAAGCTCAAATCTTATTGGCTCCTATGGAAGCTAAAATCTCAATCCTGACTAGTTCATATGAAATCCTCATACCTAATTGGTTCCTATGGAAGCTAAAATCGCACTGGTTCCTTTGGAAACTCAAACCTCACTGGCTCCTATGGAAGTTTAAACTTTATTGGCTCCAACAAAAGCTTAAACCTCCTTAGCTTCAATAGAAGTTAAAATCTCATTTGCTTCTATGGAAGCTCAAACCTCATTGGCTCATATGGAAGATTAAATCTCTTTGGTTTCAAAGAAAGCTCAAACCTCATTGGTGCCTATGGAAGATCAAACCTCGGCTCCTATGGCAACTCAAACCTCACTTGTTACAATGGAAACTCAAACCTCACTGGTTCCTATGAAAACTCAAACCTCACTAGCTCATAAGGAAGCTCAAACCTCACTGGCTCCTAAGGTTGCTCAAACCTCATTGGTTCCTATGAAAGCTCAAATGTCATTGGCTCCAATGGAAGATATCATTGGCTCCTATGGAAGTTCAAACCTCATTGGCTCCCATGTAAGCTCAAACCTCGCTGGTTTCTATTGAAACTAAAACCATGCTGGTTCCTATGGAAACTCTCAAACCTCATTGGCTCCTGTGGAAGCCTAAACCTCATTGGCTCTTATGGAAGCTCAAACCTCATTGGTTCCTATGAAAAGTCTCAAATCTCACTAGCTCCTACAAAAGCTCAAATCTCGCTGGTTCCTATGGAAGCTCAAACCTCATTGGCTCCTATAGAAGCTCAAACTTTATTGGCCTCTAAACTGTTAAACCCAACAGTTAACTTTATCAAATGAAATGAGTGTAGTTTACTCAATTTACTGAAAGTTAATTCTATTCATTTGAAAAGAGTTTTGAACTCAGTGTTGAAGGTAATGAGTTAAATACCTCATTACTTTATTTTAAATGGAGTAAGTTCACAGTACTCCTATAGATTAGTTTTTCAACTCAAATGGTTTGTAGCAGTCGGTTTCTATAAACGGTTTGAGTTGCCTTAACTTGTTGGGTTTTACAGTACAGTTGGTTTGAGTTCTCTTCATTTATCGGGTTTTACTGTGCTCAAAATGCTTCATTTACTCAAACGGATTAAGTTCACAGCACTCATTAGGATTAGTTTTTGAACTTAAATAGTTTGTTGCAATCAGTTTCCTCAAATGGTTTGAATTACCTTAACTTATTGGGTTTGACAGTGTATGAAAGCTCAAACTTTATTGGCTCCTATGGAAGCTCAAATTTCATTGGCTCCAACAAAAGCTCAAACCTCATTGGTTCCTACAAAATCTCAAACCTCTTTGGCACCTTTGGAAGCTCAAATCTCACTGGTTCCTATGGAAGGTCAAACCTCATTGGCTCCTATGGAAACTCAAACTTTGGCTCCTATGGAAGCTCAAATTTCATTGGCTCAAACAAAAGCTCAAACCTCATTGGTTCCTACAAAATCTCAAACGTCTTTGGCACCTTTGGAAGCTCAAATCTCATTGGTTCCTATGGAAGGTCAAACCTCATTGGCTCCTATGGGAACTCAAACTTTATTGGCTCCTACAAAAGCTCAAACCTCATTGATTCCCATGGAAGCTTAAACCTTTGTGGCTCCTATGGAAGCTCAAACTTCGCTGGTTCCCATGGAAGCTCAAACTTCATTGGCTCCAACAAAAGCTTAATCCTCATGGGCTTCTATGGAAGCTCAAACCTCATTGGATCTTATGAAAGATCACATCTCATTGACTCCTATGGAAGATCAAATTAGTCGCTATGGAAGCCAGTTGACTTTCAATTAATTGATGGAGATGTACACATTTATTTAATATTAGGGTTTAATATTAGGGATGTATTAACCCTTAACTGCTAAATTATATGATGGCACACATTACAAACACCTTCATGCTCTGACTGAATGTCCAAAAGAGTGAATGTGGATCTCATTGCACTACTAAAAGTATTCAAGTCTTTCTGACAACATTTATAAAGTTGCTTAATTTCTCTTCCCAAAATCCCAGATATCTCTCCCGCTGAGTGACACTGACAGTACCGGGCTCTGATTTGTCATAAGCAATAAGACGAAAGCGTAGACGAAACAAGCCAAGGATGAAGCACCATCAACAAGACCCAGCTTCAGTCAACCTGACACCTGATAAAAAGGTAAAGTTTCTCTCAGTCTGGGATTTGCTTGCGGCAGAACACATTAAACGCTCTTTCATGCACAGATGAGTGACTCTACGACACCAGCCTTTAATTCCCTTCAGAGAAACCAGAGCGCATTATGATCATACTAGGATTACAACCATCGACAGAGTTTTCACCTACGAGAAACCACATCAAGAGCTTGCTTCATGTAAAATGCTGATTTATCAACATCAGCTGAAGTGATGTTATTTTTTTTTCATAAACCGATCGCAATGTTTTCTGGAAATCATTTTATTATTAAAATTGTTAGCAAAGAATTTGGTAAAAGTGTAATATGACAATTCCAGCGTTACGGATGTGACATTTGCAGTAAAACTCAAAAAATTATTTCACAGAAAAAGTATACAGTGCATGCGGAAAGTATTCATAGTGCTTCACTTTTTCCAAATTTTTTTTATATGCTACAGCCTTATTCCAAAATGGATTAAATTCATTTATTTCCTCAAAATTCTACACACAATGGGGTATTACATATTGTTATAATGACAATGTGAAAAAAGATTTTTTTTAAATTGTTGCACATTTATTACAAATAAAAAAACCTGAAAAAATGACATGTACATAAGTATTCACAGCCTTTGCTCAGTACTTTGTTGATGCACCTTTGGCAGCAATTACAGCCTCAAGTCTCTTTGAATATGATGCCACAAGCTTGGCACACTTGTCTTTGGGAATTTTTGCCCATTTCCTTCGCAGTACCTCACAAGCTCTATCAGGTAGGATGGGAAGCGACGGTGTACAGCCATTTTTAGATCTCTCCAGAGATGTTCAATAGGATTTAGGTCTGGGCTTTTGCTGGGCCACTCAAGGACATTCACAGAGTTGTTGTGAAGCCACTCTATTGATATGTTGCCAGTGTGCTTTGGGTCATTTTCCTGCTGGAAGATGAACTGTCGCCCCAGTCTAAGATCAAGAGCTCTCTGAAGCAGGTTTTCATACAGGATGTATCTGTACATTGCTGCATTCGTCTTCTCTTTCCTGACTGGTCTTCCAGTTCCTCCTGTTGAAAAACATCCCCACAGCATGATGCTGCCACCACCATGCTTTACTGTAGGGATGGGATTAGCATGGTGAGGAGCGATGCCTGGTTTTCTCCAAACGTAACACCTGTCATTCACTCCAAAGAGTTAAATTTTAGTCTCATCAGACTAGAGAATTTAGTTTCTTAGGACTGAGAGTCCTTCAGATGCCTTTTGGCAAATTCCAGGCAGGGAGTGGCTTCCATGGCTGTAAGGTTCTCCTCTCTTCACAGAAGAACGCTGGAGCTCAGACAGAGTGGCCATCGGGTTATTGATCACCTCCCTGACTAAGGTCCTTCTCCCCTGATCACTCAGCTTAGATGGCCGATCAATTCCAGAAATTTTTCTGTAACCTTTCCCAGCCTTGTGCCTCGAGACAATCCTGTCTCTGAGGTCTACAGACAATTCCTTTGTCTTCATTCTTCGTTTGTGCTTTGGCATGCACTGTCAACCCTGGGACCTTATATAGACAGCTGTATGCCTTTTCAAATCATGCCCAATCAACTGAATTTACCACAGCAGCTTAGTTGGAGTTGACCTGAAACATCTCAAGAAAAATCAGTGGAAACAGAATGTACCTGAGCTCAATTTAGAGCTTCACGGCAAAGGCTGTGAATACTGATGTACATGTGATTTTTCAGTTTTTTTTTTTAATACATTTAAATCTTTTTTCAAATTGTCATTATTGGGTATAGTGATCATGATTTTCAAAAGTATTACAGTGCTTTGTAAAGGTTTATTATTATTATTATTATTATTATTATTATTATTATTATTATTAGTCTCCCCATTCAGTTGGATAGAGCGATTGGATCCGGAAGCCGTTTTGCGAGACGTCACACCTAAAAAGCAGATATTTGAAATTTTGTCGTTATAAAAATGATCTAATAAATAATGTAAATTGAGACTAACTTGCACTGAGCCTGCTGTTTAGTGTATGCAACTCTCTGAACGTAAAACGCATTTACTGAAGCTTCCCAATGTATTTTTGTGAATCCAAAGAAACTGTGTTCAGACTCACAGGAGAAGCAGTGCTAATGCCTTTGTTTAACACTACATGCAGTAGCACAACCACTTAATGGCATGCCAAGTGCAATAATCACAGCACGACACTGAAAGACATGAAAAGCAGAGAGAAGATAAAGCCAGCACATGTTCGCCTCTGGTTTGTGGTTTCCGTCTTTTAAACTCAGGTGCAGCAGTGAATGTAGAGATAATGCAGAAGAGCAGAGTAAATAATGATAATGCGGCATGCTTATCTTTATTTTAAGTGAGAAACTGACAGCTTCGTAATTTATTTATTTGACAGGGGTAAAAAAAAACTTTTGATAAAAAATAAGAAAAATGCACAAATGTAGGCTCGGATACTTTTTGTAGTCTTAAACAGGACCAGCTGAATGTTTGTGAATATTTTAGCCACTGAAAAATCAAATATCACTACGAAAAAGTTGACAAATAAATTAAGACCAAAAAATATTTAACAACAGATAACAATGGTGTAAAACAGCATTTAAAACCCTGATAATAAATATGCAAATATAATAAATTAATACAAAAATGTAATGTTAAAATAAAAAAATATACAATTACAAAATGTTAATTCTACATTTAAAATAAATGTTTATATAACACCAATACACTCACACACAAATATTCTGAATTGATTTGTAAAATGTATTTACTGTACACATACACACACATACTATGAGCAATATCACACTCGTAGCAGTGCGATGCGGCTATATCGGCACTGATGGGAGCCGTGCGTTGACTTAAGTGATGATATACAGCCACATTGCACTACTACGTGCATTTATACAACAGTCTGATGGCATAATCGTGTATATAAAAAAAATTATAATAATAAATAAAAACTTAAATAAAAATAAACAAAATCGAACACGGAAAGTCTCAAAATCCTTTTGTAAAAGGAACTACTTTCTTCCGCCATTCATTCACATCTGCAGCTGATGTTAGAACAGCACTAACCATCACCGACGTCACTTTAGAGCTAGTATTTCAATGATTTTCTAGCGTAGTCTAAAATGATGAGAAAACAGGTGATTTTGCGCACATTTTAAGATTATAAGGCTGAACGGCATGAAATGTCATTAGTCTACAGAGATCTCCCAGTATTTATCTGTTGTAATCAGGAGATCACAATAATTAACTCTTAAAAAGCCAAAGCAAAGCAAACATTACCAGATTACTGTTGTGTCTGCGATAAGAAAAAACACTAAACACATGCGGGCATTTCTTCTTTCTTTCTGTTTACTGAACTAGTCTGCAGTAGCGAAAACAGGAGACGCATTAGAAACAAACAGATCGCCAACCAAGAAGTAACTCGGGTTTATACAAAGAGTGGCCAACGCAAAATACACACATTGCTAATATGCGAGTCCCATCTCGCACTCAATACACTACAATTACTAAGGTATAAGTACAGAACTACAACATACAAAAGCGAGAGAGAGCTTGACTTACCAGTTTTATAATGCTTTATTTATAATAAGGGCTTATTATGCGGTCTCTGTCGCCGTCTTGTGAATAGCACTGTATCTCCGAAATTATAAATATTTAAATGGGCACTATCCTTATAAATAAATTGCATAGTTGCAATCTAAACAACTACTATCTAGCCTACAAAAGTACATCATGTTGTCCAACAGCTGCAATACTTGTCAAACTGTAGTGAGTTTATTGATCTGCTGTTACTCTATGTGGGCGGAGTAATACAGAAGGGTGAAGAGGCTGTAGGAGTTCTGATATTGCAGAATATCGCACAGCAATCAGTCAATCAGATTCAAGAACAAGACAGAACTGTTGTATAAACACACATATTGAACAGTATTGAATGGATATTTAAATGTTAAATAATATTATGCTTTAAATATTTTACACTAAAAATTTTGCCTGTGCATATAAAATATTTTTGTCATCAAAATGTATCATATTAAATGTATTCTGTACATGTATTATATATATATATATATATATATATTATATAACTTTACCTCGCTTTTTTATATTTGTGTGTACATGTATACATACAAAATTAATAAAAGTGTTTAAATATATAAATACAAATTGTTTTTATACAAAATTAAGTACATTTTATTTGGTGTGTGTGTGTGTGTGTGTGTGTGTGTATGTTTGAGATTTACAGCACATTCACGTAATCATATTTCTACAAGTACTAGAGATCTCTGCCAGTGCTACAAGCTTGTTTCAACTAAAATGTATAGAACATAGAAAAATAGAAAAATATTTATTAAATAAAACAAAAATAGCTTAAATAAAATGAAAGCTATTTTAATACAATTATTGACATTCTGTATTAAAATCAATCATGTTCCAAATAAATAAAAATGTTCCCAAAAACTACCAAAGTGTAATATTTATGAAGCGTAAAGAAAACTAAATAATTACAATGCATTCATTATAATTTATTTTTTATATAATTTCTAAAAATGTTGGAGTATTTGAAAAAAAGAAGTACATTTTATTGGATGTGTGTGAGAGATTTACAGCACGCATTGACTTAATCATATTTCTACAATTTGTAGAAACCTCTGCCAGTGCTACAAGCTTTACACCTGTTCTTACAATAGAGAAGTAAACAAGAACAGACGCTCCTCATTGCCATTCGTGCTAAATCTTTCATGTGACAAAGCTAACAAGACAGAAACTGCCTGTAGGATGTTTATTTTTAGGTGTCAACTTTGTTCAGAGAACTGAAAGTCGCAATGAATAACAATCTGCACAACAAACTAATGGAAAAATTCTAACCCATAAACAGCAAAGGCCCCGTGCTTTCTATTTTAATAATGTTTTGAGACTCAATTGATGGATCTAACTTCTGTAGACTATGGCAGTAACCTGTATTGCTTTATCTTCTTCCAGGTACTGCAAAAAACTCTTTTCATAGTCATTAAAAAGTAACAAAAGTTATCCAAATATATTTGATTAACAATGGCTAAAGTGGTGGTATTCTTTTTCATAAACAGAGGTCTGTTCTTCATACATGGATTACTCATTTAGCAGGATTTGGTTATTGATGATTTGACATGATCCAGAATGGTTTCATTCTTCAAAACTCATCCGAGAGTTATGTCATATTAACAGGTCTGGTAGCTCAAACCTGCTCGGGAGCAGGGGCTTATAAACCGGATTAGATTAAGTCATTTCAAGCCAAGGTAATACTGAAAGTATCTACCAAATGGTGATATTCTTTCATTCATTCATTCTCCTTCAGTTTAGTCTCTACGTACTTCAGAGGTCGCCACAGCAGAATGAACCACCAGCTATTCCAGCACGTTTTACACAGGGGATGCCTTTCCAGCCGCAACCCAGTAATGGGAAACACCCATACACTCTCGCATTCTCTCACTCACACACACACACACACACACACACACACACACACACACACACACTCATAGACTACGGCCAATTTAGTTAATCCAATTCACCTATAGCACATGTTTTTGGACTGTGGGGGAAACCGGAGAAAACCCACACCAACATGAGGAGAACATGCAAACTCCACACATAAATGCCAACTGACCCAGCCAGGACTCGAATCAGCGACCTTCTTGCTGTGAGGCGGCAGTGCTAACCATTGAGCTACAGTGATGCCAAAATAGTGATATTCTCTTACAACAAGTAACCTGTAAGTTATATAAACTAAGGAAAATGATAAAATAGTCATTGAAAATGCCAAAAATATTATAATAGTAAAAAAAAAAATCATAAGCTCAAAAAAAGTAATAAATAAAAACTGTTATGTAATCCACATTCACAGGGGTGGTCCACCGCAAGGGGTTCAAAGAGAACATTTATGGACTTTTAGATACAAACGCATACTGACCTGATACCGACCCACCTTTAGTACAATTTCTGTGTGATAATAGACATGGCTAATATTCTCATTTTTTCTTCAAGGAATAATAATTTATTAGATTCCTGCACATGTTTTGTCTGATGCGATTCAAGACCAGCAACGAGATGATCCCAAGGTCTTCATAATCCTGGACCAGGCCATATCCTGAGCAGCTGCTGTGGTGATCATGGTGGAGTGGAGAGCATGAGACTGATTCCTGTGACACCTTTACGAATATCTAAATGTCTAGTGGATGTGCGTTACGCCACATGATTAAAGGTCCCATGAAGTGCTTTGAAATATGCATTTTTAATCGATGTTTAATGTCATCTCAACTGAAAAATGAAGAGAGGGTAGAGTGTAGCTCCTCCCCCTTTTTAATAAAACAGCCAATAGCTTTTTGTTTTAATCACAGCTCCCTAGAGTGGTTGAGGTCAAGTGCATCAAGTGAAAAGCAAATGCGAAGCATCTTGAAGGGGGCGGGGCATGTCAGATACTAGAGAGCATTTGATTGGTTATGATTTGATGAGAAACTACAGTATGGGTTGACGTAAATAAAAATTTATAACTGTAAATCAATTTAAGCGGAAGTGACAAACTACAAGCTTTACATGTTTATATCAGTTTCATATCTTCTAAACGTGAATTGTCACTGTTTTGGAGCACACTAGCTTATAGATACCTTAAAAACTAACAATACTGACGCTTACATCTAAAAAAAAATATTTTAAGTTTACGGGACCTTTAAGAATCGTGAATAGGCCTACTATAATAAAGAAATCTGCTCTAAAAGTAAAACTAAATAAATTGCTAAAAATAGACACATGAAAGTGTAAAGCCTGTAGCCTGCAACACACATGAAAAGATATTGTGTATCATATTTAACAAACAGTCTAATATGAATTTATATAATTTTTCTCATGTGGATGCTTGAATATTAATCAGATGATGTCATTACGGTGATGTGCCGTCAGCCAATCATTGCATTGTCCTTCACAACACATGCAGATCAGTTCATCCAGACATTTTAATCTGATTCATGAACTTGTTTGAAGAACCAAATTAGCCAGAGATCAGTTATCAAGATTAAAAGATCCAGTTTTTTTAATGCATATTGTAATACATTTTTGTTCATGACTATTTATTTTTAAATATGTCAAGGGCTTTAGCTTGCTGTAATAATCCTGCTACAGTGAAGAAAAAATAATTTGAAATTTGCTGCTTAAAAATAATAATAATAATAAGTTATTAAGTTGCCATCATATTTTACATTTTAGGGCTTTTTTATATTTTCCATAATTTAAGGTTTTTCCATAGTCATCAAAAAGCAACAAAAGTTCTCCAAATATCATGCTGTCGAGGTCAAACACATGTCTTGTCTG
>CAIGQZ010032693.1:1432664-1443376 GCA_903798205.1 Danio tinwini
GTATGTATGTATGTATGTATGTATGTATGTATGTATGTATGTATGTATGTATGTATGTATGTATGTATGTATGTATGTATGTATGTATGTATGTATGTATGTATGTATATATATATAGAGTGGGGGGAGGGGGTGCAGAGAGATGCCGATCGCGACCTGAATGGGGGGGGGGGGGGGGGGCACTTCTGCTTATTTTGGAAGGGCACTTTATATCACTGACTTAAAATGGCACAGGATGAGCCCTATGTGTGCACGTGCCTGGGAAACACCCATACACACTCTTTCACACTCATACACTACAGCCAATTTAGCATAATCAATTCACCTATGCCACATGTCTTTGTACTGTGGGGAAATCGGAGCACCAAGAGGAAACCCACGCGAACACAGAGAGAACATGCAAACTCCACACAGAAATGCCAACTGACTGAGGCTCAAACCAGCGAGCTTCTTGCTATGAGGCGATCGTGCAACCAACTGCACCACCGTGACGCCCAGTCCTACTGTATGAAACAAATGTTTGATTAAGAGCTAAGCTTTTCAGTCGACTTTATCAGGACGTCTCCTCTCAGTGCGAGATCCCCGCGGGAGGGTCTCATATCAGTCATGCTGACTGCTTTGTTTACAACAAACCCACCGCGGCATCCCACCAGTATAGCAGCCTGCTAAAAATGCAAATGAAAGTGATCCAGACGTGCCGCATCTAAACACCAAACCTCCTGCCGTTAAGGGTTAGTTCTCCAAAAAAGCAGAGCGGAGGGGTCTGACCTCAGGGAGATTTATGGACATCATTTACCTCTTCAGAAGGCCACAGCTGTTGCCGAGCCTCTGCAAAGCAATTATCCCAATAATTAGAGCTTGGGTCTGAAGCTCTGAGGCAACCGTTGGTGGGCAAATGAACTTGGCATGCAGGAGGAGAGACGGAAAGACGAGTATAGCGTCTTGATGTTTCATTTGTGCTGGCATTGTTATCATTGTCGAAATCCTGCTAATGCCAGAAATGTAGTAAATCACACAATGCAATGCTACAAGCATCTGTACAGCACATTCTTTGGAATTGGCAGGATTCAGAAGATAATGAGGCTAGTATGAAGTACATAAAATAATTAAAGTGTGTATATATACAGTTGAAGTCACAATTATTAGCCCCCCTGTATATTTTTTCCCCAATTTTTGTTTAACCCAGAGAATTTATTTTCAAGACATTTCTAAACATAATAGTTTTAATAACTCATCTCTAATAACTGATTTATTTTATCTTTGCCATGATGGCAGTACAGAATATTTGACTAGATATTATTCAAGATAGTAGTATTCAGCTTAAAGTGACATTTAAAGGCTTAACTAGGTTATTTAGGCAAGTTAGGGTAATTAGGCAAGTCAATGTTTAAGAATGGTTTGTTCTGTAGACAATCAAGATATATATTTTACTTAAAGAGGCTAACAACATTGACCTTAAAATGGTTTTCAAAAATTAAAAACTGCTTTTATTCTAGCTGAAATAAAACAAATAAGACTTTCTCCAGAAGAAAAAAATATTACAGGAAATACTGTAAATTTTTTTTTGCTCTGGTAAACATCATTTGTGAAATATTTGAAAAAGGAAAAAAAAACACAGAAGGGCAAATGATTTTTACTTTAACTGTATATATAATAAATGATTCTATATGTTCTGAACATTTTAGCCTAAAAATGCTACACACACACACACACACACACACACACACACACACACACACAGTTGAAGTCAGAATTATTAGCCCCCCTGAATTATTAGCCCTGTTTATTTTTTTCCCCAATTACTGTTTATTTTATCTTTGACATGATGACAGTAAATAATATTTGACTATATATTTTTCAAGACACTTCTATACAGCTTAAAGTGACATTTAAAGGCTTAACTAGGTGAATTAGGTTAACTAGGCAGCTTAGGGTAATTAGGTAAAAACGATGGTTTGTTCTGCAGATTATCGAAAAAAATATATAGCTTAAAGGGGCTAATAATTTTGACCTTAAAATGGTTATTAAAAAATTTAAAACTGCTTTTATTCTAGCCGAAATAAAACAGATAAGACTTTCCTCAGAATAAAAAATATTATCAGACATACTGTAAAAATTTCCTTGCTCTGTTAAACATCATTTGGGAAATATAAAGAAACAAAAAAATCAAAGGGGGGCTAATAATTCTGACTACAACTATATATATATATATATATATATATATATATAAAAATAATTCCAAGCAAAATTACATATAAATACAATAAAATACACATAAAACTACACAGTACTTGCCTAAAATACTGAAATCAAAAATAGTAACATACTACCATGACACTACTCCAAAAATCACAGCAATACCAAAAAATATATATTATATATAATATGAAGAAAAAAAAATACAACAATATAAAATATAATAAAATTTAAAATTAAATAATAAAAAAGATTATAGCTATAAGATTTCAAAAATATTATTAATAGATTAAAGTTGAAAAGTGAGAGAAATGTTAAACTGATTATTATTTTCCCCGCATTAGAATATGTCCTGTTAATTTGTTTGTGTGAAAAAAAAAAAACATTCCATGTTCCCATGATTTACAGGAATTCCCTACTAACACACAAATAGTTGATTTACTGCAAACTTGTTAGGCATATTGAAAACAAAATGTATTTAAAACAAATAATTGGGTATCACTTAATTTTGACGGTCCCTATATGGATTATAAGTAGAGTGTTAGGTTGGGGTTAGGGTCAGTGTAAGTTGACATGTACTTGAAAAGTTTCTTATAGTCAGTTACATGTCTGAGCAGTATCAACAGATATTAAACAGACAGTCTACTAATACTCAAATGAGTAATTGGCATGTAGCTGCAATGCAACTTTTTGTCAACAAAATGTGCAACAGGGACCATGAAAATAAAGTGTTACCAATAACTGCATTTTAATCAAAACCATAACTAACAAATACATCCAGAGGAGCAAAGAATTCTCAAGTGGTTTCTTTCCATAGCTCTACAGTGGGGGAAATAAGTATTAAACACGTGACCATTTTTCTCAGAAAACATATTTCTAAAGGTGCCGTTGACTTGAAATTTTCACGAGATGTTGATAACAACCAAAGAAATCCAGATATGCAAAGAAAACAAATCTAATTAGTTTACAAATGAAGTTATGCATAATAAAATGAAATAACGAAGGGAAAAAGTATTGAACACATGAGGAAAGGGAGGTGTAGAAAGGCAGTGAAAGCCCAGACAGCAGCTAAAATCTCTCAGTAGTTCTTCAGCAACCTTCTGCACTTTATTATTATAAGTGAATATCAGCTGCTTCAGTCCAACATCTACATTAGCAGGATAAAGATAAGACCAGGATGAACATTTGAGCAAGACAATGATCCAAAACACAGCCAATGAAATTCTCAAAAGCTTTCAGAGAAAGAAAATCAAGCTGTAGAATGGCCCAGCCAATCACCTGACATGAATCCAAGAGAAAATACAAAATAAAGCTTAGATTTGATAGACGAGACCCACAGAAGCATCAAGATTTTAACACGCTGTTGAAGTCTGTGAAAAACTCACACCTGAGCAACGCATGTGACTTCATTCTCCATATGAGAGACGTATTTAAGCTGCCATCACCAAAAAAGCCTTTTATATAAAGTATTGAATACATTTCAGTAGTTCAGGACTTTCAGATAACTCATGTTTCAGATTTTTTGTTTTGTTTTATTTTTATGTTTGTATATTTTGGGGTTTTTCCCAAAATCTGGTTTAATTCCACATCAACAACTCCTTTAGAAATATAATTCACAGAAAAAAAACATGACATGTTCAATACTCCCCCCCCCCCCCTCACTGTATATAATATACTGATGTGCATCTGCTTTAATTTTTTCAACTGTGGTGCTAATTTGGCTCACATTTCACAAATACAGCCATATAACTAAAAACTAAACGTACTTTCATTCAAGCTGTCTAGAATAAGTGCTGAACATTTTTCCCCCTCACACATTTTCTACAAGCTACAACCCACCAAGTGCACACACTGCTCATTTCAGACAGCATTTAGACCAATTAATACCAGCGTATTACCACCGAATACATCAGAGCAAAAAAAATGAAGCCACCCACATTTCAATTTTCTCAGGCATAGAATAGATGATTAAAAAGAAATGAACTCCAAGCGTACGTCCAATTGCATTTCAGGGCCAACGTAGCCAAGATTTGACACTCTAAATGGGACACACATAATGGTGGTGTTTCAGCCAGACCACTATCTGAAATGTCCCTCAGGTGCTGAAATTAGTTATCACGGACCAGAGAACAAGACCTCGCTTCGACACTAATGAGAGCCTGAGTCTGTGAATTACTAAAGAAAGAGAGGAGGGGGTGCAAAGACCCATCAATATGAGTTTAAAGCTGTGACTGTAATGAGAGCTGGATTTTTGCATACTGTGGGCGAGAAGAGATGTTTAAACAGAAGCTCAAGAGGTTGTGGAGGTCTACTGGAGAAAACTGCTGCTCTAAGATGTTTCTCCGGCTAAATGAATTTGTGTCTAGCTGTAAATGAACCTTGGCCCTGGTGACTGCCAGACGAGAAGTGGTGCAGCGTCAGAATCCAACTATGAGGGAGTAGTAGCTTAAAATAGAGCGAAATTTGTTTACATAACTGTATTCCATTATTATTCTGTGTGTTAAGAAACAGCAGATTATACTATATATTTCACATGTCATGTACTTAGTTAATCAAGTGTCTGCTTAATAAAAAAAAAAGATAATAAAAAACCCAGAGCAAAATAAATGTTTGAGAAGTCATTGCTCATGTTTAGGCCCACACGGAAATTGCACGCAGAAAAATCTGCTCACTTTTGAGCCCATCATTTATTCATTCATTCATTTTCTTTTCGGCTTAGTCCCTTTATTAATCTGGGGTTGCCACAGCGGAATGAACCGCCTACTTATCCAGCATTTACGCAGCGGATGCCCTTCCAGCTGCAACCCATCACTGGGAAACATCCATACACACTCATTCACACACTCATGCATACACTACGGACAATTTTAGCTCACCCAATTCACCTATACCACATGTCGTTGGACTTGAAACCGGAGCACCCGGAGGAAAGCCACGCAAACAAGGTGAGAACACTTTTGAGCCCATCATTTAATCTATTTATTTTACTAAAAGACAGAAATAATGACTTTACAAATTCTGTTGTACATAAAGCATTTAAACTAGTGGTCCTCAACCACCGGTCCATGGATCACCTAGTACCGGGCCACACAAGAAATCCTTAATTATTTCCATTTTACTTATTATCTGAACATTCTTTTATTTTGAAAAATCTTTTATTTTGAAAAATGACGGTCATTTGAGCGGCCAAATTTAACCAAAATGAGTAAGTTTCTTTGCTAAAGGGAAAAGGCCCAGTGAAGGACCCACAAACTGCCAAGGAACGGTTCCTCAACCCTCAACAAATCAGGTGAATCCACCATGTTTGTGCAAGATCAACTGCTGGAGATCGCGAATGATGTCGACCTTTTAGGAGCCATTCACATATTGTGTCTTTGCTAGAGTTTCCAATGGAGGTGCATGGCTTGCATGCACAAGCAGCGTGACATGCTCACGCCTTCCAGACGCATGCAGTTGAATGAATGCCGCGAGCGCACCGCGAGTTATGTGACAAGTACTGACTGTTGAGTTTGTATGGAATATACACTTTTCAGAGACTAATTATCTCAGACAAAGACAGAACACCCAAACACTTTGTAATTTTCTCCATGTATAAAACTTGTATCAGAGTGACAGCTTGTCATTCTCAGAAAACAGTTGATAGTCGCCTAGCAACCTACGAACCTCCGACAGGCAACTCACTTTTTCAACTAATCGCTGTTTCAACTAATCGTGTACACTCACAAATGACATTTGCAAACTATTTATGATGGTTTATTGAACTGAGGCGACCCTAGATTAATAAAGGGACTCATCTGAAAAGAAAATGAATGAATGAACTATTTATTTAAAATGAGCTGAAACGACACAATTCTTAAGTTTTTTGGCGAATAATTTAATTGTTTTATGTTTAATCAACTTTTTAAGTTTTAACTTCAAGTTAACTTTTTTGCAGGGACAACATGAAGGAATTGTGTGGAACCATGCTTTTATTAGTGTACTAAAAGACAGAAAATATGACAAACTTCATTGTACATAAACCATATAAACATTTGCATAGTATTCATATTCAATAATTTAAGTGGAATTAAAAGTAAAAACTGAAATAATATATACACACATTTACAAACACTCCAAAAAAATAGTTTTTGCTGCGTGATCAAACTACGCAATTCAAATGAGCTGAATCTTGAGGTTTTTTGGCGAATATCTTAATTGTTTTATTTTCAGTCGACTTAAATTTGTAAAAACAATTACGTTAACTTAATCAGTTTGTGTTGGGACAACATGAAGGAATTGTGTGGAATCCAGCATTTTTTCACAATGTAGATATATTATATGAGACTTTTCTTTGTTCTAATTTATATTTGCATCGTAAATCTGAAATAAAAGTCACAAAGTTATACATTTTTATTTTATACATTTTTAGTTACTATACTCAAAATCATTCTGCATAAACATGCAGATTTTGTACAAAAATTCTGTGCAGAAATAGCAAACACAAATTTATCACATCAACTGCACAGATAAAGTTTGCTTTTCTCTTTCCATTGAACTCTAAATAACAAATAAGGGACGCACTAGAGATTAATTGATGAATGACTATTGGTCAAATCCTTTAAATCGATACACCTTATCAATGGTTGATTACCTGTAGATGTCTTTAACGTGCCTAGTTAAGATTGATGAATTAAACTAATAACTTATTGGCAGAAGCATTTAACAAGTCATGGACATTATTGAGCAAACACTGGCCTTTTCATATTCTCCAGATTTTTACTAAATTTACACAAAATCCTATTTAGTGATGCGAGTTACATAATATTATATTTACTTTAAAATATTAAGTATTAATATTTAAATTTAAAAAAATTAAATGCAAATTACCTTTAAGGGCGACGCAGTGGCGCAGTAGGTAATGCTGTCGCCTCACAGCAAGAAGGTCGCTGGTTCGAGCCTCGGCTGGGTCAGTTGGCATTTATGTGTGGAGTTTGCATGTTCTCCCTGCGTTCACGTGGGTTTCCTCTGGGTGCTCATGCGGTACAGGTGAATTGGGTAGGCTAAATTGTCCATAGTGTATGAGTGTGAATGAGTGTGTGGATGTTTCCCAGAGATGGGTTGGAAGGGCATCCGCTGCATATAATCGTGCTGGATAAGTTGGCGGTTCATTCCGCTGTGGCGACTCCGGATTAATAACGGGACTAAGCCGAAAAGAAAATGAATGAAATTACTTTCAAGTTTAATTAATTAGCTTAGTTAAATTAATCCCCACAGCAACAGAGAGAAACAAAGATAAGAGTCTTACATTTGGTTGTTGCTAGAGCGGATACAGTTGCGGTTGGAAGTTAACAAGAGTTATTTATATTATTTATTACATTCCCATTTATTACATTTTATTACATCTCTCCCCATCCCAACCCTAAACCCAACCGTCACAGTAACGTAAAAATAGTAGTTGTACTGAGTATTATTATCTATATAATAATATTGTATGCTAGTATTCTATCTATTAAATTACCCAATACATTTTATTTTTTAACACCTACCCCCACCAAAACCCTAAACCCAACCGTCACAGTACTGAAAAATTATTAATTATTGTTATACAATGTCAAAAACAAAATGCTGCTATATTGCTGTGCATGTCGCACTTCCAGCCGGCCGCGTGTTCGATCTCCAATCTAGACTTTACCCTTACATTTCTGCAGTGGAAATATTCTCAGTATTCTGAACACATCGAAGAAAAGGCGATTGTCTCAATGAAAAGTAATTTTACTGCACTAATAAGACAAAAAGTATTCATTGTATATAAGGCATGTATAGCTCTGGAGTCAGGAAGTTCCTCGAATATAACATTCTCCTAAAATATTATTTTTGATGTGTTTATTTAAAGGTAAATTAAGGTTATACACTCTCAGAAATAAAGGTACACAAGCGGTCACTGTGGTGGTACCATTTTAAAAGGTACACATTTAAAGGGTCCATATTAGTACTTCAAAAGTATATATTAGTACCTAAAAATTAAAATACTTTTTAGGTAGTAATATGTACCCTTGAAGTATTAATATGGAGCTTGTAGGTACAAATTTGTACCTTTTGAAAATTGAAAAGGTACCACCCCAGTGACAGCTCGCGTACCTTTATTTCTGAGAGTGTACAGTGTGTTGTTAATTACAGAGCTCCTCTATTTAAAAAAAGAAAAAAGAAAAAAAAAGCAAGTTCTGAAAGAGATCAATCCTCAGCCAGGTAAGAAAAAGTAACCCAAAAGTAACTAGAATATAGCATAAGGCATTACTTTCAATAAAAAGTAATGCAACTAGTTACTTTTTGGGGGAGTAACTCAATATTGTAATCCAGTTCTTTCAAAAGTAACTTTCCCCAGCATTGATTCTATTCACATTTAGGAGGAAATAACTCCTTCAAGTGTTGGGGATAATGCATTACAAGTTACTTGGGTTATGTAATCAGATTACTTGTTGGAAGTAACTAGTAAAGTAACACATTACTTTCCCTTTCCGAGAAAACATACTACCTTTTCAATTAGTCGACTCTCCAGTGCCTTCACATTGCTAACTTGGTGTTGTGCTGGATGGTTTTTCTCCTGTTTATGAACTGAGAGAATATGAAGCACGTCAAAGAGGGCGAAGCTTCAAACACACCCACTGATTGCATAGTCATCACTAACCAATGGTAGCTTTAGAATTGTTAGGACCAAAATTAACTCCCGCCCCCCCCCAAAAAAAAGTTTGGTATGGTGAGCTGTTTCGGACCGCCGAAACAAACTCAAAAATAACTGTTATGGACAATTTTGTTTCATTCATTAATTTTCCTTCGGCTTAGCCTCTTTTTCGGAGGTCGCCACAGCGGAATGAACCGCCAACTATTCCAGCATATGTTTTACGCAGCAGATGCCCTTCCAGCTGCAACCCAGTACTGGGAAACACCCATACACTCTCGCATTCAATCACACACTCATACACTACAGCCAATTTAGTCTATTTTATTCTCCTATAGTGCATGTCTTTGGACTGTGAGGAAAACCGGAGCACCCGGAGGAAACCCACGCCAACACGGGGAGAACATGCAAACTCCACACAGAAATGCCAACTGGACCAGCCAGGATTCGAACCAGCAACATTCTTGCTTAGAGGCGACAGTGCTAACTATTTAGCCACCATGCCGCCCCAGGGTTGATCATTTCCAGCTAAAATAAAACATCATCACAAGGCACCAGCGGTCATGAGACAAAAGTTATCCTGTAATCATTTCCCCATCCACACAACTGGGTCACTGTGTCAACCTACACAAACACATTTGGTAGACTTTAAGCTTGTTCATAAATGAGTCCAGTCCACATTAAAGACTTGTGCAGCTGTATGAAAGTCTGAGAGAATAAAATAACAGCGTTTGCATATACATCTGCATATTCATTCAATTAGACAAAAGCTGACTCTGGTCACTATAGTGAAGGGCTTTTATTGTTGTCAGGATGTTGTTTTCCTGCAGTAATTAGTCATGTGTTATTTACAGCTCAGATGATTGGCTGAAAACAACCTGGCAGCAGGACTGACAACCCACATTGAGATAAACATGAACTTTTATCGGGTATTATTGACCTTTGTGGTCATGACATTTCACTGAGCCTTTAATGTCATCTGTTAAATGAATAGATATATTGAGATAATAACTCAACTCACATGTTCAAATGGAGTTTTGATGTAGGCATGTTATTGTTTCCTTCCTTTGTGTGAAATTCACAAAGATTTATAATAATAATAATAATAATAATAATAATTCATAAATAACTATAAAGATATTATTGATATAATTTCAATGACATTAGTAATAAGTATATTATTGCACTCTAAAAACATTGAGTTATTTATTTATCCCAATGATTAAACATATATTAATAATAGTTGGTGCTTTGTTGAGTTATTTTTAACCTTTATTCTGTTATTTATTAATAACCTAACCAGTTGGGTTGAATATTTGGTGCTATGTCAGGTCATTTTTAACCTTTATTTGGTTATTTATTTAATAACTCAATCAGTTGGGTTAAAAATGTAGAATTTCAACAGTCAACTGATTGTTAAATTACATAACCCAAAGCAAACGGGTTAAAATAGTTAAGAAGGTGCTACCTTCATAACAACCGATAGTTGGGTTATATGTAGTGTTATTGTGATTAAGAATTGCTACTAATAAATATAACAAATGTATTACTGATGTTTTTATTATCATCATTGATAATTATTTGTCTGTTCTAGACATGCTGATTTCAGATGGCAAACAATATTTAAACCAATATAAGTATATATTACTTACCAGTAAATTAATGAATGTAAAAATATATATAATTGTTAATAAGTACTGCACATTTTAAAAATAGTATATTATTATTTTGTATGTGTTAACAATTATCCCCCCCGCCTCACACACACACACAAACATGATAATCATTTTTTTAAGCAACTATAAATTTAAATATTTGAATCATATTAATGTCTAATAATATTATAGTTATAATTTTTTAT
>CAIGQZ010032693.1:1455693-1479146 GCA_903798205.1 Danio tinwini
ATAACAAGAAATAAAACTACAGACTCACACTAAACCAACTGAATTAAAACAGAGGATTAAACAACTCCATTAAATAACAGCATTAGCAGCTTCACTGAATACAGTTTGACTTCAATTCTCTCATATCTGCAAGAACATTTGATAATTAACAGGTTTATATTTTTATTGAAAATATTTCATTTGACCTCACCATCATGGAGATCAGAGGCTGCTTTAGTTGGGCTCTTGAACCTTTTTAACTCTTCTATCTTAATGTTTCTCTGGCTGTTATAACTGTGTTTCTGAAACTCATCAGTTAAAGCAAGAAAGGCAATGAGAAACTATACTGTGTGTAGTTGATCATTACAGACATAATTTCTAATATTTTATAAGTTCAGTCATAGAAAATAGTTTTATTTAATATTGTTTGGGATATGTTACAGATTCCCATGGAGGTTCAACAAACAATTGAGGAATTAATAAGCAATTAAATTTAATTAGTTTAATGCACAAAACCTTGAGATCTCCAGCTGCACATGACACACAGACATCAAGAATCAGGATATGAACCTCAACCATGGTTGCTAAAAAAAAAAAAAAGAAGCTGCTTAATTCATTCATGCTGCAATGCATGCTAGGTGCCAGCATAGTACAAAAATCCCAGCATGCATTGCAGCATGAATATATTATGCAGCTTAAAGTTCTTACAATTTTCTTTCTTTTTCTTTATTTTATCTTGTTTCTCGGGGGTAATATTTCAGTATATTGTTTTGTATTGTTCTGGGTTGATTTTTCTTTTTTATTTGTCACCACTGTTGAGATTCAAAGACTAATTGTTGATGTCTGTGTGTTTTTAATTTCTGCCTTAGATCAAACATCCTCATTGCAAATGGTGTATTTAGATCTGGTCATTGGCTGCTGTAGGTTAAGTGGTTTCATTTACATGTGGTATTCATTTTTCACTTATAACTAACAATATATTCAATGAGTGCACAAGCAGGTGAGGGTGGTTTTGATATCATACTTAATCTTATCAGACTTGTTATTGTTTTTTTTTCTTTTGGCTTTTCATGCTATACAAATAGTGTGATTAACACAATCAATTATAGCAGCCAAAATAAAAACTAGGGGCAGATCTAATAGTTGAAGAGCCCAACTGAAGCAGACTCTGTCCTCCATTATGGTGACTTCAAATGAACAAAAATTTCATTAAGAGTTTTTGTTTATGTGACAGAAATAAAGTCAAAGGTCAGTAATAAGTGAAGCTCCTGATGTTTGTGGAGTTGTTTAATGATCTCTGCTGAGATCTTGAGAAATTACATTTTTATTGTGTAATTTGTTTTATTTTTATTAATTATTATTTTATTTAGAGTTTTATTCTCAGTTGATCTTTGGTTATAGCTGTAAATTGTTATTTTTCCTTCCTTCAGTGATTCTGCTTGTTAACAGTTGTTCATCAATAATTCTCAATCCTCCTTTAATTAGACAATTATCTCATTAACTTCATCACTGTCTGAGTGTTCAACCCTCTGTAGTGAGGACACTAGTGAGGATTTTGCTCTGGGATTTAAGGGGTTAAATGTGTTCAATAAAAAATACAGACTGTGGAATGTATTTTTAAAGGAAATATTCTGTAAACTGAATTTACGACTGTAAAATGTTAAAAACAATAGATTACTGGCAACCACAGCTGCCGGTATTTTACCGTAAAATCAAGAAAAAAACAGCAAAATACTGTAAAACGTTTTTTGTGTCACCACTGTGGATGATAGTAGCATCTGGGTGCAAGTCCAAGATGAACTAAGAGTATTTGATGTCATGCTGCCTCTTCTTTTGTTTAAATGTTACTGTGTAGTTACTAATGCAGTGAAATGTGTTCGTTAATTTTAAACACACATGAACACATTAGTGCATTGAATGACTTTGCGCTTTTATGCACTAAGTTACGTTTTTGTGAACTGAACATTGTATAAGTTCATGAAATACGGTTATTTTCCGTAAATTTTAACAGTTCTATAAACTGTTCTGAACTGAAATTCTGGCAACCACAGCTGCCGGTATTTTTCCGTAAATTTAACAGATTTTTTTTTAACAGTGTACATCTAGTCGGCTCACAGTAGAAAAAAACAAGCCACGCCCACTGTTTTCTCCTTTAATATTCTGTTTCTTTAGAAACTAAGGAAAAAAAAAAAGTCGTAGCTTCCTATTAATGTGGACTTTAAAGCAACATGCCAGGTTTTTTTTCTAAATGAAACAACTGAGTTGTATCATTTTTTAATAATTTCAGCTGATTTCTGGGACTGATGAGAGCACTTTTACTTTAAAGGGGTGGCCCACTATCATATCATATTTTAAACTTTAGTTGATGTGTTATGTAGCTGTGTGAACATAAACAACATCTCTGAATGTAATACGCCCAAAGTTTAATGCAAAGGGAGACATTGGGTTTTACAGAGGTAGCTTAGCAAAGCCTACAGCGAATGAAGTTTGGGGACTACAAAAAAATACATCTGGGCTGATGAGATCACAAGGGTTTCCGGTTACATGCATTCACCACGCGCACACACCCTGCGCAATGAAGGGGCGTGACCAAAGGCGCTGTAATGTTACAACAGACAAAGCTAAAATGCCATCCAAACACTGCTAATTCCACAGAGCTTGTTCTGTTTCTGAATTTGGGCTTCCAAAGGACACGACACAAAGAGAGAAGTGCTTACAATTTCATTTTAATTATGTTCCAGAGAATTATAAAAAATATATATAGCTCCCATTTGACATAGGACAGCTTCCAGAATCTCATAAACGGAAGCAGATCTGACGTAACGTTTGTGAGAAATACTACAGTAAGAAACTTTCCAAATAAATATTTGATGCATTTGTTGTGGAGTTGCAACGATGAGTCACACACAATGTCGTAACAAAGTTCACGCACACACACAGACACAGACACACACACAGACATCGCGGATATACACATACAGTGTGCGCATTTAGCTTTGGACTGTCTTTGCACACAAATGTGACAGGATACATGTTAATATGCACTGCTGTATGGATATCTGTTACGTTAATGTACAAAATAAACCTGATTTAACGTCCACAAACTGGGATTGAAGCGTCTTTTATAATTGTACTGACATGCGGCTGTGTTGATGAAGTAAAGCTGAAGTAAATCGCTGTAATTCATTACACACATGCACTGTTTTAAAACATTTTAAACTTGTAAAACTCACTCTTGATCACATTTGATGATGATTGATGATCCTAAACTGAACAGACCTTTTTATTCCCGGTTGCTTTGCGCACGTCCTGTCTTGTTGATATGATTGTAAACGTTACTATGAAGACATGTTGATACACCGCTCGGTGGGCGGGGAAACCGCACTCCTACGTCAAGTTGCGGTTGGTCTTAAAACCGCTCCAATTGGTCCACCGTTTTTATGTTGTTAAATTGAAAAAAAAGGACTGGGTGTGTTTATATCAGCCCAATATGACGGTCTATACACTATACCTACACATACGTCTGTCCAAACAGCTTGAAAAAATTTTCACCATAGGTGCCCTTTAAACAAATGAATAAATGAGTATAAAAACACAATATGGTTGTTAGTAGGGCTGCACGATCTTGTAAAAAATCTGACATTGCGATATTTTGTTTTGTTGCGATACATGTTGTAATATGAATAAAATTTCAGCAGATGACTTGAAGAGCTCTATTTGGAAAGATTTGATTCATTTAGATGTACAGGGATGATCAAGTCTTTTTCTAAGCAGTGGATATGCATAACAGAATAAATAACCATCTAAAATAACTACATAAACAGTGATTTATCGTTTTCTGAGGAATCTAACAGTATTCAAGTACAGAAGTTGAACGATCAAATGTAAAACAAAATGATCACCTGTATATAAATAATAATAAACAAATAATGATAATCATATCTTTATCTTTTAATCTTTAATAAATAATCTAATCCTGCAGTGTGACTGTTGCAGGCACACACATTGCGTTATCAGTGCTCAAATGATATATTTTTCAGCCCTAGTTGTCCGACTGTTGCACTTTTTTGTGTTGTCAATATTCTTTTGTTTATACAGACCTATTGGTGTGTGTGTGTGTGTGTGTGTGTGTGTGTGTCTTTGCATGCAAGTCGCGAGTCTGGAATTGTTGTTTTGGGGAAATCTGGAAACTTCTGACCTGTATCTTGGATGATCGAAGGTTGAGTGCTTCAATTTTCAGGTGATCGCTCACTTCAACTTACCTATGCCTTTGTGTGGCTCTGGAGGGCAGGAAACAAATTTGAGCACCTCTGCCCTCTTGTCCTTCATGCCCCAGCGGTGCAGGATCTCTCCATAACACTTCTTGAAGTCGTCAAACTGCCAGGAGTTGGAGGGGTCCAGTAACCTGAGGACCAGGAGGAGCTCTTTAAAGTTGCAGTATGTAGTATTGACACCTAGTGGTTGAATTATGTATTGCAGTCCAAATTCAAAATATTAAATAAGATTTTTTTTTTCTCCATGTTGCCCCTTCTTCGACTTGACACGCACAGAGGTTGCCAGATTGACAACACAAGCAAAAGCGAACATGCCAGGTGATCGAGCCTTACACTTTAAGCTGATCAGCTAATGTTTACATTGGTAATATTTGCATTGTTTGCTAATTAAAAGCCGCTTAATGTGGATTTTAATAATTGTGAATTTGCGTCTCATTTCGGATTTTGGCCGCTTGTATTGAGACAGCCTTCAAGACTAAAATTAAATACGCTGTTCTACACAAAGGCAACCCGGGGTGCTGAAAAATAATTGGGTTACTGGTAGTGGGCTGGTTATAGAGGCTCAAAAAAATAAAAATTCAGACATTGAACGCACATGTTTAAAGGAGAATAACTGACTTTTGCATTGTTTCTCAGTTAAACAAGTATGCTCACTTAACATGTTTCTTAAATATCTGCAAACATATAATGGTATTTTTATGCTTTAAAAGAGTCAGAAAAGAAGACAACCCCAAATGGTAAGGTTCCTTGTTGTCGGCTGGTTATGGCCCATTTTCACTGAGTGGTACGATATGGTACGGTTCGGTATGCTTTTATGGTCGTTTCCACTGTCAAAAGGTTTACCAAACCGTACCCCTTTTTCGGCACCCTTTTGAAAGGGTACCAAACACGAGAAAGGGTACCAAAAGGCGGAGCTAGACGCGCAGCTGAACGCTATTGGTTTACAGAAATACGTCACAAGCTCACGCAACAAGCCAGAATGAAAACAAAGAAGCCGCCATGTTTTAATACACAGCTGAGAGACTACAGCTTGATTATAATACATACATATAATAACGAGCCCTGTTTGATCTGGGCTCAAACGAACATTGTCGTTGTCTTGATGAACAGCCACAAAGCCAAAAAGAAGAGCAGATTTTGCCCTGTGCCCCGTAGTTTTTTTACGAGCCAGTCTGAAGCGTGAGTGGTTTTGCTTTCTTGCTTGCATTCGCCGCGCGTCTATATTTGAAATATCAAACTTCTTGAGCTGATGATAATAACGTGTGTTTGATTATTGACGTGCTTTTGAAACCTGATTCTGTCAGAAACTGACAAACGCAAGAGTGACACGTGAAAAAACACACAGAGAAGCTGGAAAAAAAGGAACACATTATTTTTTCAGCAAACATGAACAAACTGCCATATTTACCAATTATTATGACTTTTTGGACTATTATGAACTCGGAATGATGGAATTACTTTCTAACAAGAGGCTACACGTGCTGCTGAAGATTACAGACACATTTAATCATAAGAGGTCTGACTGTGGGTTATACTTTGTGTTGTTTTGAACCTAAAATAGGACTAAATGTATGCTGTGTGTAGTTTTTCTGTAATTGGTAACATATCGGAGACTGTAAGGGTCTGTATGTGTTTATATATGTTCATTTATTTATTTATTTATTTATTTTATATAATTGCAGATGTTACAGTAGGCTATTTCGCACTGTCATTTATCTGCAGTTATAATCAACTCATGTTCATAGTAAAGTTAGTAATAAACATTTATACACCAGTATTTATGCATGTAAAGCATCTGTTTTGTGAGAAGTGCTTCTCATATGATATGTGAGCGACCCGTACAGCTTTACTTTAGACATTTTCTAGAGCGAAAATGACGTCGACTGCAACTTTCTGTCCTACATCACGCCCACCAAAAGAGTACCATTGGTACCCTTTTAGCAGTGGAAACGCAAGCCTGATAAAGGTGACCCGTACTGACCCGTACCGTACCATACTGAACCAGTCAGTGGAAAGAGCCATTATAGAGGCCACAACAAAACAAACATTCTGACATGGGACACACATATTCAAAGGAGAATAACCAACTTTAGTGTTGTTTGTCAGATAAACAAGTATGTTCACTTAGCATATTTCTTAAATATCTGCAAACATATTATGGTATTTTTATGCTTAAGAAGAGGCAAAAATGTAAATACAGCACATTTAAAGTCTTGTTCTGCATGTTTGAAGGCATTAAAGTGGTGTTAGGGTTTTTGGTCAAACCTTTTGTTCATGTCGTGCTGCTCTTTTTCTCGCTCTCGCGGGTCTGTGTAAGTCTGGTTTGCATAGCGGTAGTCATCCGGAGAAGATTCTCCCCATGGAGGAGGATGTTCTGACTCACGTCCACCTGAATGTGGAGACAGCAACACATGCATCCAAATAATATCTACAACAACATAATTCATTCATTCATTTTGATTTGGCTTAGTCCCTGTATTCATCAGGGGTCGCCACAGCGGAATGAACCACCAACTTATCCAGCATATGTTTTTACGCAGCGGATGCCCTTCCAGCTGCAACCTAGTATTGAGAAACAACCATACACTCTCATTCACACTCATACACTTCGGCCAATTTAGTTTATTCAATTCACCTACACCACATGTCTTTGGACTGTGGGGGAAACCGAAGCAACAACATAATTTATAATAGTAATAACAATAACCCTTATTATTATTAATATTATATTTATTATTTGGAAGTAATAGAACACTACTACTTAATACAAACAATCAGACTAATTAACTGGTTATTTACCTAATTAAATAATTAATGTAACTAAATAAATAATAAAATCTTCTTAACTTTCTTAATCATATCAACTGCAAGCCAAATAACAATACAAATTGTTATTTGATACAAATTTATAATATTTTTTTTTAGTAAACACATAATAAATTATCAAATGATTGCACATTTATAAATACATTTAGTTACAGAACCAATTTTTCTTGTCATTAAATAATAGCAGAAAAAATAGGAATTTAAATAAATAAATTAAAAACTGAAACCGCTTGTTTACCTTATTAATTGCTAATTAAATAATAGAAATTTATATAAATTATTATTTATTGTAGTACTTACACGAAATAAATGATCAAATGTTTACACATTTGTAAATGCATTAAGTTAAAGCAATAATTTTCTTTACATTAAATAATTAAATATTTAATGTAACAAAGTAGTAACTTAAATAAATTAATAAAAAAGTATTTTAATATTGTAAGAACATATTTCTTATTAATAGCAAATCAAATAACAATAGAAATTCATATTAATAATAATACTAATAATTTATTAATTTGAGTAATTACACAAAATAATTGATTAAATGTTTACACATTTATAAATGGAAAAATTTACAAGACAAAATAATATTTTCTTACATAATTAAATAATTCAATATTTAATGTAGCTAAGTAAAAATTTAAATAAATAAATGAAAAGTATCTGAAATTTCTTATTAATCTTATTAATCACAAACCAAATATCTAAATAAATTAATATTTAGTATTATTAATATTATTAATAATTCATACATTTTAGTAAAAATAAATTATTTGACATTCTGCACATATGTACAGTTGAAGTCAGAATAATAGCTAATAGCCCCCCTTTGATTTTATTATTTTACAATATTTCCCAAATGATGTTTAACAGAGCAAGGAAATTTTCACAGTATGTCTGATAATGTTTTTTCTTCTGGAGAAAGTCTTTTTTGTTTTATTTCAGCTAGAATAAAAGCAGTTTTAAATTTTTTTAACACCATTTTAAGGTCAAAATTATTAGCCCCTTTAAACTATATATTTTTTCGATAGTCTACAGAACAAACCATCATTACACAATAACTTGCCTAATTACTCTAACCTGCCTAGTTAACCTAATTAACCTAGTTAAGCCTTTAAATGTCACTTTAAGCTGTATAGAAGTGTCTTGAAAAATATCTAGTTAAATATTATTTACTGTCATCATGACAAAGATAAAATAAATCAGTTATTAGAAATGAGTTATTAAAACTATTATGATTAGAAATGTGTTGAAAAAAATCTCTCCATTAAACAGAAATTGGGGAAAAAAATAAACAGGAGTGGGGCTGATAATTCAGGGGGGCTAATAATTCTGACTTCAACTGTAAAAGTATTAAATAACATGACAGAAGCAATTTTTTGTCAATTAACAATCCATTCCAATCTGTTGTCACAAAACCAAATTACACAACCATACAATGAAGATTATGCTCCTTTCATAAACACTGACCTTTGAATGAAATCTCACCTGTGTTCCACAGAGTGTTCGCGGAGTCTGAGGTGCTTGAACACGATCCAGAAGTGACAGAACTGGAGGTGAAACTGGGCTAAAAGAGCATTCAAATATAAAAGCAAACAAATAAACACAAATAAACTGATGCTAATTTTAAAAAATTCAGTTCGAAGACATGCGCTCTAGGTGAATTTGGTAAGCTAAATTGTCCATAGTGTATGTCCTGGTCCTCCAGGTTGGGGGTTGAGCGTTGGGTAACAACTTACTTTATAAAAAAAGTAGATTTTACGAAACACCAATATGGTGCAGCTGAATATCAACTTCGATATAAACGGCCCTGGGAGTAAGTAAGGTCCCCTTTAAAGCAACATTCTGCAGCCAAAAACACGTTATTTCATGCACTTGTTAATTCAAAGATTTTGGTCTTTTTACTTTTCAGTCCAATGCAAAAAAAAACATATTTTTTTCCTCTTCAGAAGCTCTTACATTCATCACACACCACAGGTTTATTCATATTAATCACCTGAGATTTTTTTTATGGATGGATATATTTTCATACAGAATATGCCATAAAATTCATTCATTTATTTTCTTTTCAGCTTAGTCCCTTTATTAATCAGGGGTCTCTACAGCAAAAGATACGTTTTACGCAGTGGATGCCCTTCCAGCCGCAACCCAACACTGGGAAACACCCATAAACTCTTGCATTCACACATACACTAGGGCCAATCTAGTTTATTCAATTCACCTACAGCGCATGTCTTTGGACTGTGGGGGGAAACCGGAAAACCCAGAGGAAAGTCACACCAACAAGGGGAGAACATGCAAACTCCACACAGAAATGCCAACTGACCCAGCTGGGGCTCGAACCAGCGACCTTCTTGCTGTAAGGCGATCGTGCTACCCACAGCGCTACCGTGTCGCCCATGTCATCAAATTTTGTATATATTATTATACTGTATATACAACATTTTAATTGACAAAAAAGCACTGTATTTTCAGAATTATGCAGTGATAAAAATAGATCCCCAAAATCAGTCTGTAAACCCTTTGACTCTAATATGGAAAAACACACTTAAATATTTAAACTTCTGTGCTAGAAATGCATGCAAATTAGTGCAAGTTTAATTAAATAACGCCTTATTTGCATATTTAAACATATCGTAAAAAATATATAATGCCAAAAAAATGTCTTAATTCTTAATGTAATCAATCAACTGGGTGATGAATATTAGCTGTTATTTTACACTGTGAAGTGCTTTCAAAAGGGTCCATTGTGTGATTTTCTCAAAGTCAGTCCAGAATTGATGCACTGATAAATGAATGTGTGCAAACATACATATCGTGAGTGGTGTGAAGTGAAGACGGCCGGTCGCGGCTGCTGATGTCCATAAAGAGTGAAGTATTCCTGAGGACTGCCGTGTCCTCTGAACACACTACACAACATGGCCAGACTCTGAACATCACTCATCTGGCTGTAGTGCTCAAGCCTGCCGAGGAAATACAGTTGAAGTCTGAATTATTTCTCTTCAATGCTCTTCAATGGTTTAGGTCACACTTAGCTGATCGTTACCAGTTTGTAAATATTAATGGACAGCTTTCACAAGTCAGGCCAGTAAAGTATGGGATCCCTCAAGGATCAGTTTTAGGCCCTTTGCTGTTTACAATATACATACTACCCCTGGGTGACATTATTAGAAGACACGGGATCAGCTTTCACTGCTATGCAGATGATACTCAATTATATATTTCAACTAAACCTGATGAGATGTCTGAACTGTCTAAGCTAACTGAGTGTATTAAAGATGTTAAAGACTGGATGACCAACAATTTTCTTCTCTTAAACTCAGAATTATTACTTACATTTAGGCCTAAATTCTGTACACAGCAGATCTCACAACTCGACTTGCAACTAGAGGGATACAAAGTTAGCGTTAGCTCTACTATAAAAGATCTGGGTGTCATATTAGACAGCAATTTAACCTTCGAAAATCATATATCCCATGTCACAAAAACTGCGTTCTTTCATCTGAGAAATATTGCTAAATTGCTAAGTATGCTATCCATATCAGATGCAGAAAAGCTAGTCCATGCTTTTATGACTTCTAGGCTAGATTACTGTAATGCTCTGTTCGCTGGTTGCCCAGCATCCTCTATTAACAACCTTCAGCTAGTACAAAATGCAGCTGCCAGAGTTCTTACCTGGTCTAGAAAATATGGTCATATCACCCCAATTTTATGCTCTTTACACTGGCTGCCTGTTAAGTTTTGTATTGATTACAAAATATTACTTCTTTCCTATAAAGCCTTAAATAATCTAGCTCCTGTTTATCTAACCAACCTCTTGTCTCGCTACAATCAAACCCGCTCTTTAAGATCTCAAAACTCAGGGCTTCTGGTAGTACCCAGAATAGCAAAGTCAAGTAAAGGAGGTCGAGCCTTCTCATTTATGGCCTCTAAACTCTGGAATAGCCTTCCTGATAATGTTCGAGGCTCAGACACACTCTCACAGTTCAAAACTAGATTAAAGACCTATCTTTTTAGCAAAGCATACAGTGAATTACATAGCAGTATGACGCATGATGTGCCCCACGCTGTTTTTTTGCTTCTTGTTTATATACACTAAGAACTACGCTAATTATTCTCCTTATTCTGTATTTCCACCTGGGGATACTCATCCCGAGGCCCTCAGACTATGCAGCGCCACTGATGCGATCCAAGACCAGCGACGAGACGATCCCAAGGTTTTCATCATCCTGGACCAGACCGTACCCTGAGCAGCTGCTGAGATGCCATGGTGGAGTGGAGAGCACGAGACTGATTCCTGTGATGCCCCAGGGACAGACGAGTCTTCGCTGAGGCCCATCTTCCTGCGCCTAGACTGCAGCTCTGCACAAGACGTTTGGCCATAGGAGAAATGGTCGTGCCCAACTGAGCCTGGTTTCTCTCTGGTTTTTTTAAATCTTCACTTTCAAGTTTTTTCCTTGCCGCTGTCATGGCTTGCATGGTTCAGGATCTGTAGAGCTGCGCATCGATGGAATTGCTCTTCAGTGTTTGGTCTCTCAGTAGTGAATATTAACCCACACTGAACTGAGCTAAACTGAACTGAGCTGAACCTAAACTCTGAAAACTGAACTGACACTGTTTCAATTCACTATATTCTTCTATGTGAAGCTGCTTTGACACAATCTACATTGTATAAGCGCTATACAAATAAAGATGAATGGAATTGAATTATTAGATCTCCTGAATATTTTTCCCCAATTTCTGTTTAACGGAGAGATTTTTTCAAGACATTTCTAAACATAATAGTTTTAATAACTCATTTCTAATAACGGATTTATTTTATCTTTGCCATGATGACAGTACATAATATTTGACCAGATATTTTTCAAGATACTAGTATTCAGCTTAAAGTGACATTTAAAGGTTTAACTAGGTTAATTAAGCAAGTTAGGGTAATTAGGCAAGTCAATGTATAATGATGTTTTGTTCTGTCTAGAAAGAAATATTTCTTAAGAGGGCTAATAATATTGACCTTAAAATCCTTATAAAAAATTAAAAACCGCTTTTATTTTAGCCTAAATAAAACAAACAAGACTTTCTCCAGAAAAAAACATATTATAGGAAATACTGTGAAAATTTCCTGTTAAACATCATTTGGGAAATATAAAAAAAATCTAACATCTGTTGTGAGTTAGAAAATATTATCAGACAGAAAAAAATTCCTGTTTCTTTCCTCAGGCAATCGACCTCATGAACAGTTAAATATTCTCCTACTGGGCAATAAACGTGCAATACCTCTAATATGCACTTGTACACAGCACCTTATAACAATATACAATGCAATACTTTCTCCATTCACATTGGTACACAGCACCTTATAACCTGTATATTCACAACAAATCTGTACATAAAATTCAACATCCAGATATTTTTGACTTACTGCATCTCTGTTTAATGTTTATTGCCTTTTATCATATTTAATTTTGTGTTGTCACTTTATGTACACTGGAAGCTTCTGTAGCCAAAACAACTTCCTTGTGTGTGTGTGAAGCACACTTGGCAATAAAAAAACAAACTGATTCTGAATTGTATCTCTTTGCAATAAAAAATGTAAATATAAAAAATAAGGTTTTGTTGAGATGTATTGCTGCACATTGGATAGATGTCAGCTTAACTGGGTAGCTTCACTTGGGCAAAGCAAAATTAAGACCCGTTTAAAATGATTTAAGACAACAAAACATTTCAGTGAATACAGTGACTTTTTAAGGCCTAAAAGTTTTGAAATTTAAGACATTTTAAGACTTTTTACTTAACCCTGTAGACACCCTGTATATTGTTGTTGAGTATTGCAATAACAACATTTCTTACAATATAACATTTCTCTAGAAAAATGCTGTTTTTATAATCTATTTTAAATAGTTTATTTATTTGATATTAAAATAAACAGGTAAAAGATACTTTTCAGATCTAATTCAATCTAGCTCCGACTAAAAAAACAGTGTCAAGGTGTAAACATTTAGTCTTTAAAACGCTATGCATGAGTGAAAACCTCAGCAGGTATTCGGATTCTGATTGGCTGTTGTCATTTTCCTATCTCGTCTCCACTCCAGCAATAAGTATATAATTTCAGCTCTGGGCTCAAAATCAATATAATTTCACAAAATGTTCTAATTTTTTTAAAAGCATTATGGGGTTTATAACACAACGGTGTCACTGGTTTAGCAACTGCAACTCACAGTGTCTCCAGCAGGTGTCGCCCAAATGGATGTTTGGCCCAGGGAGTTCCAGCATCAGGGTCAGCATCAGGACACAGGTCAAGATTAGTGGACGCTGAGGCGAGTGCCCATACCTAAAAGGGGAATAGTAAAAATAAATAAATCAATAAATAAAAAAAATTCTAATAATAAAACAAAAACTATGGTAAATAAGTGTGTTTGTGTTTTCCATAATCCATAATTTAGATTCTTATTTATATATACATTTGAAGTCAAAATTTTTAGCCCTCCTGCTGATTATTTTTTCTTTTTCTAATATTTTCCAGATGATGTTTAACAGAGCATCATCATTTCCAATAATATTTTTTGTTCTGGATATATGATTTGTTTTATTTCGGCTAGAATAAAAGCGGTTTATTTTTTTATTATTATTTTAAGGTGAATATTATTAGCCCCCTTAAGCAATATTTTTTGGATTGTAGAACCATCGTTATACAATGGCTTGCCTAATTAACCTAGTTAAGCTTTTAAATGTCACTTTAAGCTGAATACTGGTATCTTGTATACTAATATTTAGTAAAATATTATGTACTGTCATCATGGCAAAGATAAAAGAAACCAGTTATTAGAAATGAGTTATTAAAACTAGAAAAACGAGAAAAATCTCTCTGTTAGGGGGGCTAGTAATATATATATATTGTACAGTTAAAGTCAGAATTAATAGCCCCCCTGAATTATTAGCACCCCTGTTTATTTTTTCCCCCAATTTCTGTTTAAAGGACAGAAAATAGTTTCAACTAATTTCTAACCACAATAGTTTAAATAATAAATAATTTCTAATAACTGATTTATTTTATCTTTGCCATGATGACAGTTAATTACATTTGATTAGATATTTTTCAAGACACTTCTATAGAGCTTAAAGTGGCATTTAAGGGCTTAACTAGGTAAATTAGGGTAATTAGGCAAGTTATTGTATAATGATGTTTTGTTCTGTAGACTATTAAAAAAAGTTGTTTAAAGGGGCTAATAATGTTTACCTAAAAAAGGGTCTTAAAAAATTTAAAACTGATTTTATTCTAGCCAAAATAAAACAAATAAGACTTTCTCCAGAAACATTATTAGACATTATTTCATTTTATGAAAATTTCCTTGCTCTGTTAAACATAATTTGGGAAATATTTAAAAAAGAAAAAAATTCAAAGGGGGGCTAACAATTCTGACTTCAACTGTGTATATACATATATATATATATATAGGGCAGCACAGTGGCGCAGTGGGTAGCACAATCGGCTCACAGCAAAAAGGTTGCTGGTTCGAGCCCCTGCTGGGTCAGTTGGCATTTCTGTGTGGAGTTTGCATGTTGCGTCGTGTAGTCCCTTTATTAATCTGGGGTCGCCACAGTGGAATGAACTGCGAACTTACCCAGCATATGTTTTATGCAGCGAATGCCCTTCCAGCTTCAACCCATCACTGGGAAACACCCATACACACTCATTCACACACATACAATACGAACAATTTAGTTTACCCAATTCACCTATACCGCATGTCTTTGGACTGTGGGGGAAACCAGGGCACCCGAAGGAAACCCACGCCAACACGGGAAGAACATGCAAACCCAGGCTCGAATTAGCGACCTTCTTGCTGTGAGGCGACAGCGCTACACACTGCGCCGCCTATATTATATTTTATTACATTATATGTATTATATTATATTATAAATCAGATACACTTCATCTCAAAGATGGCTGGCAGAGCTGTGATATAAACTAATCACTATTGGCTATTTAAAAAAAAAGAAGGAGCTTCATGTTTCAGCTGAAATGACATCATGCATCAAACAATGCCCTCTAAAGGACCTTCAAAGTAAAATACATACTTTTACTAAATCACATACCTTTGCTAAATCTCTTCGTCCCACAGCTAAGGCCGCCGCCCCATTCTTCTGACATGTGTCCTGTATGTCATTAACATTCAGCCTAAGGGAAAGAAAAACAAATATGCAGCAAATCAAGATGACATTTGAGCAAATCGATGCCACAATAAAGCAGGAGTCACATCATGTGAGTCTGAGTGTTTGCTAACATACACGTAAGTCTCCCCGAGGGCTTTGTGCACAGACAGCAGACACGAGATCTCCTGGATGATGACTTTTCCAGCCAGTTTGATGGGTCTGTTGCTGTAATCTCCTCCCTCTCGCTTGCTTTTCCAGCGCCGCGATTTCTGAACACAGTTAATAGTTTAGATTAACCAAAACAAAAATGCAAAAAAACATTGCAAGTTGTGAACGGGACTGTATGAGAAATCCTTTTGAAAAAAATAATAAATGTATAATAATTAATTATTATTGTAATAATATCAGTAATTATAAAAAGTATTATTATTATTGCCTTGCAATTAATATATCAAAATTAACTTCACTGCAAATAATAATAATAATACATTTTAGATGATTGTTTTTATTATTATATTTTTTTGTATTAATTATGTAATGCAATCAAAAATATTAACAATAGTTATTGTTATTATTATTAATCTTTTAGATTAATCTTTGCCCAGGACTAATAAAAATTGTTGTTATTATTATTTTCTTGCAATTAATATATTAATTAACTGCACTGCAAATAATAATAATAATAATTTTCAGATTATTGTTTTTATTTTTATTATTTTCAATAATACTGATAATTGGCGATGCAGTGGCGCAGTAGGTAGTGCTGTCGCCTTACAGCAAGAAAGTCGCTGGTTCGAGCCTCGGCTGGGTCAGTTGGCATTTCTGTGTGGAGTTTGCATGTTCTCTCTGCGTTCGCGTGGGTTTCCTCCGGGTGCTCCGGTTTCCTCCACAGTCCAAAGATATGCGGTACAGGTGAATTGGGTAGGCTAAATTGTCTGTAGTGTGTGAATGAGTGTGCATGGATGTTTTCCAGAGATGGGTTGCGGCTGGAAGGTCATCGGCTGCGTAAAACATATGCTGGATAAGTTGGCGGTTCATTCCACTGTGGCGACCCCAGATTAACTAAGGGACTAAGCCGAAAAGAAAATGAATGAATGAATACTAATAAAAATTTATATTATTCTAATATAAATTTTTATTAGTATTTGAATACTAATAATTATTATTCTAATATAAATTTTTTTTAGTATTACTAGTAGTAGTAGTATTATTGATATGAATAATAAGAATAATAGTAATAATAACTGCAAGACACTAATAATAATATTATAATTATTTATTGCAATTAATATATTAATTAACTGCACAGCAAATATTTTAAAATGTCAGATTATTATTGTTATATGAAAATATAATTTGATAAATTACAATTTTAATTAAGATGAATTAAGCAATTAAGATGAATTGAATTACAACTTTAAAAGAATAAAACAATATTTAATTATTTTAATAAATTATAATAATTATTTTAATAAATTATAGATTATATATATATATATATATATATATATATATATATATATATATATTTAACCTTACTAATATAATTAATACACTTATTTGCTAAATCAATTGTTTAAAGTTATTTATATTTGACTAATGCACTAAAGAGAAACAGCTTGAATTACAATAAGCTTTCAAAAAGTCATGAAGAGTAACTTGTAATAATGACATTAGGGCTCAAAATTATTTGAAAATATGCAAGCCATCAATTATTAACAGCTCCCGAGAAAATATAAATCAAACTAATGTCTTTGAGGAAAAAAAGAAAAACATAAAGGAATGCTTAAATAATTTATCTGACTTAATTATTGATTACTTTTTATAAGTAAATAAAATATACCTATTAAGAGAAGTCAATAATTATATACAAGATATGCAAACATGCAAACAAATACATTTATACATACTAATGCTGAGCAAAAATTAATCAAGCTTAATCACATGCAAAATAAAAGTTTGTTTTGACAATTTAAATGTGTGCTGTGTATGTTTAATATATGGCTCGATCCTCGGCTGGCTCAGTTGGCATTTCTGTGTGGAGTTTGCATGTTCTCCCCATGTTGGCGTGGGTTTCCTCCGGGTGCTCCGCTTTCCCCTGCAGTCCAAACACATGCGCTGTAGGTGAATTGAATAAACTAATTTAACTGTGGTGTATGTGTGTGAATGTGAGTGTGTATGGGTTTTTCCCAGTGATGGGTTGCAGCTAGAAGGGCATCCGCTGTGTAAAACATATGCTGGATAAGTTGGCGGTTCATTCCGCTGTGACGAGCCCTGATTAGTATAGGAACTAAGCCGGAAAGAAAATGAATAAATGACATATACATTAAGACACATGCATGCACATATTATATATAGATATAAAATATTTATGTCTATAATACAAATTATATATACATTTAAATATCTATGTAACAAAATAGTTTTGTATAGTTTTGTTTCTATGTATGTGTGTGTATCACATATACAAATTAAATATACTGTATATAATACACACACATATATTATGTCAAAACAAACTTTTATTTTGGATGCCAATTATCTTTGGCCAGGACTAATAAAAACATATATACATACTATTTACAATGTTAGACCACTTACATGAGACAGAAAGAGCAAAAAAACATGATCCTTCATTTTCATGTTCTCTAAACACCCAATAAATTAGTAATGGATTTTTTCAAAGCAGAAACTACACCGCAAAATTACAGAGCTGTGATGATGATGTGCCATACATGAAACTTATGACAGCAGATGTAGCGACAACATAAAAGTGATTTGGTATTAGAGCAAGTAGAAGAGAGAAAGAAAGAGAGAATGAATGGGAAGGCGGGTCGGAGGTCAATACCGGACATTCATGAATAGTCTGCACTGACCAGCGGCGGGCAGCAGACAGAGGCTTCTGATTGGATAAAACACACCACAGCAACATGAGTAAGGGACAAAAGCACAGAAACAACAGGAGAAACAACAATGACCATCAACAGAGGAAACAGGGCTTTTGGACAGGTGGATCAAGCGGGTGAAAGAGGACATGAGAAAAGCAAAAATCACCACACACACTGTACCTAAACAAAGGGTAGAAATACATGTTATTCAATCATGGTGGAACAGAGCTGGACAGTCAGGTTACAGAAGGTTAACTTCTAAACTTTAAAAACAATGAAATAAAATATAGTATACAAAATTGGAAATGAAAGCAACTTATTTAAATGTTTAATCTGCACTAAAATAATACAAATAAAAAAACTATACAGAAATTAAAAAATGAAATAATAAAAAGGGGAAAAACACATAACAAGATTGATGAACCTTAAGTTGGAAGATTAAAATGAATACAGAAAACACAAATCTCCAACAGTAGAGTAATAAAAAGGATGTTTTTGTATTTGTTACTATTATTTATTCCTTGTTTAAATGTTTTACTTGTACTAAAATAACTAAACCAAAATATATATAGTATATACACCTTTTTTAATAATTTTATTAATGATAATAAAAAGGGAACAAATACAAGAAAATTAAATAAATTTACCAAATATTAAAATGAAAATTTAAAATGTAAAAATACAACCTCATTCATTCAGTAAAGCCTATTATTATTATTATTAAAATTTAATAATATTTTAATCTAATCACAAAACAAAACAGAAATAAAGGGGAGGGGGGCACTGAACTAGATTACTGTACCTCGAGTTAAAATATAAAAAATTCATTCAGAAAATGCAAAAAAAACCCACCAACTAATAGTAAAGCTTCTACTAACAAAAAGGAATTTAGTTTGTCAATAATACTGAAATGACAGTGAATAAAATATTAAATCATTTAATTGTATTATTATTTTACTTATTACCTATTGTTGTTATTATTATTCTGTTATTTCTTATTTAAATGTTTAACTTGGACTAAAATAACTAAAACTAAAAACAGTATATAGACTAGTATATACTATAGTTCTAATATATAATAAAGTTAATAATAATTAAAATAATAAAGGAAAAACCAAATAACAGAAAATGAAATAGATTTTATAAAAAATATTAAAGTGAAAATTACAGCCCTGCTTTTTTCAGGCCAATTTTCACATCATAGCTACCATGCATATCGGGCTTCGGGCCTGCTTTAGAAAAATCGTATTTTTTTAAGTTTAAAGAGATCTAATGCGTGCGGTCCAAAAGCGCCAGTGATGCCTTGCACATAGAGATTCCCAGCCATGTGCAATGGAGAACATAAAGAGGAAAATTGCCGATGACAAAGTCAAAACTGTGAAAAACGCTAGAGGAAAGGCACACTTCTCATCAACTTTTCAGATAGTTCATTCATTAATTTTCTTTTCGGCTTAGTTCCTTTTGTTAATCCGGGGTCACCACAGCAGAATGAACCATCAATTTATCCAGCACGATTTTACGCAGCGGATGCCCTTTCAGCCGCAACCCATCTCTGGGAAGCATCCACACACACTCATTCACACTCATACACTACGGACAATTTAGCCTGTTTTTGGACTGTGGGGGAAAGCGGAGCACCCGGAGGAAACCCACACGAACGCAGGGAGAACATGCAAACTCCACACAGAAAAGCCAACTGACCCAGCCGGGGCTTGAACCAGCGACCTTCTTGCTGTGAGGCGACAGCACTACCTACTGCGCCACTGCGTCGCCCTTTTCAGATGGTGACCACTTTAAATGATGAGCCAACTGGTTATGCACAATGCACAACTTGTAAGTTGAGTAATCTCACTGTGGACCACCGCTTGAATATCGATGTCACTTAAAAAACTAAAACTTACATTTAAAAAACAAAAAACTCCAAAATTTACCTAAATTATTCTGATTAAAACAATTAACGAATAAACATCAACTTTCTATTAAATACAAATCTGGTCTATTTTAATGTCTGTAACAGTATAAGCTGTTTGGTGAAAAAAGACATCGGGTCAGACTAAGGCCAAAAATTGATAAGCTGCTAGACAAGGGCAGGGCTACAGCCTATGCATCTTGGGCCAGGCCCAGACTAGGGCTCAGATTTATGGACCTTGCAGGGCTCTAGTGAAAATGTCAAATGTAAAAATAAAACAATCAATCAATAAAACGTTTTATTATAATTATTATTATTATTATTATTAAAATGAAATAATATAAAAAATAAACTTGACAAAAAAAGCAAAACAACAACTAATGAAACAAATTATTATTGTTAAGTATTATTCTACTTTTATTTTATTATTATTATTGTTATTATTTTATTTCTTATTGAAATGTTGAATTTTTACTGAAATAACTAAAACAGTATATAAAGCATTTTATTAATAATACAAAATTATAATAATAATAGAAAAACACACTTTAAAGAAAATTAAAGAAATTTAACAAAGTATTAAAATGAAAATTTCAAATGTAAAAATAAAACAAGAATAAATCAGTAAAATATATTATTATTAATTAAATTATATAAAAAAATAAAGCAAAAATAAAATAAAAATAAATAAAGTAAAATAAAATAAAACAAAAAATTAAATCCATACACATCAAGGACAAATAAATTAAATCAAAATAAAATAAATCCACACACAAATAAAATAAAATAAAATAAAATAAAATAAAATAAAATAAAATAAAATAAAATAAAATAAAATAAAATTAAATTAAATTAAATTAAATAATGGTAATCAAACAGCAGCTAACCAGCCTTCTAGCGAGAGTTATTTTGTATCTGTAATTTTTGTGGCGAGTCTCACCCGCTCTTTGTAGTAGAAGGACGATATGGACACTTGATCTTTGTCTGTGCGGGTCGGGCTGCCGCTGTACAGCCTCAGCGTGGTTTGAGACTCGGTTCGCATCTTCATGGGTGTCATTACACCACTGTGATACGCTGAAAGAGCAGATAGAGACCTACACACACGCACGCATGCACGCACACGCAGACACACAAACACATATTATTATATACACTTTGACTAATCTCTTTACATTGAATTGAAATGAAAATACAGCATTATGTTCAATGTTAAAGAAGACAAAAACAAACAAAGAGGAATGAATATTGACCTGGGAGTGGGTTCCGTTGGAGGAGTTGCTCGATGCATAGTCATGGGTCGTGTAAAATACACCAAGGAACCTATAATGGACAAATGAAGCAATTATTTTATATAATAATATTTACATGATAAATTTTTGTTATATGACTGCAGATTGGGTATCGCAATATGGTCTAAGAAATAAACACACAACTGGATTAGCAATTGAAAAGCAACAAATCTGTTTTATTTGATTATATAGAAAATTTATTTGATTATTATGGTAGATTAATATTATATTCTCATAATATCTGTGAGTCATTAATGCTATTTACTTAATTATTTTTTCTTTACTTTCTGGATTCTCGTGTTTAATTGTTTTGTATATCCAATATAAAAACGTCTGTGTACTATACATCAGTAAGTAAATGTGAAAATCTAAGCAATTAAAAAATATCAAATAATAATAAAAAGTAAATAAATAAACAATAATAACTAACTAAACAAATAAATAAATGAATAAATAAATAAACGAATAAATACAAAAATAAACAAAAAAATAAAAACAATAATAACTAAATAAATAAATGAATGAATGAATAAACTAATAAATATATAAATAAATAAATAAACAATAATAACTAAATAAATAAATGAATGAATAAATAAACTAATAAATAAATAAATAAAAAACAATGATAACTAACTAAACAAATAAATAAATGAACTAATAAATAAAATAATAAATTAATTAATAAATAAATATATAAATAAAAAAATTATAAATTAGAAAATAAATAAACTAATATATAAATAAATGTATTAATGAATAAATAAACTAATAAATATATAAATAACTAAATAAACAAACAAATAAATAAACAATAATAACTAACTAAACAAATAAATAAATGAATGAATAAATAAACTAATAAATTAATAAATATAAAATAAATAAATAAACAAATAAATAAAAAACAATAATAACTAAATAAATGAATGAATAAATAAACTAATAAATAAATAAATGAACTAATAAATAAAAACAATAATAACTAACTAACTAAATAAACTAATAAATAAATATATAAATTAATAAATTAATTATTTAATTTGAGTTGGTTCAAATTCTCTTGGGTTAACATAACTAAAATAACAAGGGAAAAAAACACAAATAAAAAAAATTTAATGAACTCAATAAATGTGTGTATTAAAATCAATCTAAAATAAATAATCCATATAAAACATCTTTATTATATCAGTCACCTGTCCCGCAGAAACGCGCCCCTGAGGTGCGGGGAAAAGGGATGTTGGCGTCCTGGTATGAGCCGTAAGTGTTGGTCACTCGAGGAAAAGCAGGAAGGGCAGGAGTCACTGGGTTGGTGAGCACATAAGGGTTTGTACCATCCTCCTGCCAACGTCCATTCAAACACAGAGCAGGAAATAATTTAACATTTCAACCTGATGTCACTGATGACCTCGCTAAGCCCCGCCCCATTACTGTTATTAACATTGGATTTTAAAAAATGCACATTACAAAGCACCTAATTATACATTTAAATAAAATGTGGCAGTAAGACTCACTGACCATGACTCCATCTGACTCTAAGCAGGACACCAGCTGCCTGACACATGGCTCTAAGCAGTTCTGGTTCCTCTTCACCTTCTGAAGCGACGTATCGGTCAAGATCTACAAAAGAGACAATGCTGCTTTAACATGATACTGAGTATGTGTCAAGACAAGTCTGATGGGTTTCAGAGTTTCAACCTTCTGTATCTTGATCTTCATGGAAGACGAGATGTTTGTTGGAGAGACGAATTGGAAAGATGGAGCTGCATTATTGGGATATTGAGCAGGGAACTTCACCACGAGCCGAACGCGATTGGCTCCGCAGTCGGCCGACACAAAGCAACTGCGGTTGACGGCATCCATCTACAACAAACATGATTTTATTTATTTATTAGAGTTGTGGTGAGAAATCGTTTACAAATTACAATCATTTACAAAAGTTTACAAATAGTTTAATCTATATAGTTTTTACAACGCAACACTCGGCTAGTTTTAAACAGCAATTGACCATCTAGGCTAGTTTTAAACAGCAGATATTGCTCTAAGCTAGTTTTCTTAACAGCAAATAACGCTCTAGTCTAGTTTTGAACAGTAGATGGCGCTCTAGCCTAGTTTTGAACAGTAGATGGGCTCT
>CAIGQZ010032693.1:1498600-1513337 GCA_903798205.1 Danio tinwini
AACATACAGATTTTTTTTGCAGATTAAGCGAGAGATGGACATAAAGCCCTTAACCCTTGTGTGCTGTTGGGGATGCTTTCATCCACTCTGTGGGGATTTTGAGTCTTAATTTGGCCACAACTTTTTCCATGTTTCAGCAAATGGAATGATTTTGGTGACAAATCTTATTTTGACACATATTTTGGGAAAATGCTTTGATAGTTTTTAAAAACTCAACAATACACTCTGGGCAAATTGACTACCCTTTCGTTATGTTCGGGGCTGATTTTGCCCTATTGACTTCCATTATAATTAACATTTTTGATTGCAAAGCCATGACACCATATAATCAACAATCTTTCTTTATTAATCAGTTGCAGTGCGAAAAATAGCTTAGTTTCTGCCTTCTATATATGGAGTATAGTGCGAATGTGTGAGTGTGTTAAAGAGACCTTTACGTAGGGCTGGGCAATTAATCGAAAAGTAATCAAAATCAACATTCAGAACCTATAATCGATCAAACTTTTTCAGGTCAATTTTTTCAATTACTTTCCCCACCGCGTGTGGAGTCACATGAACCCGCTCTGTTAAGGCTAATTTAAACTTCTGCGTGGAACACACAGCTGTGGTCCGGCGCAGCCTTTGAGACGTCATATTTTCCATTACAATAAAATTATTATTTACATTAAAATATTTGTTTACAGAGTTTAAGAGTTATTTTATTTAGAAGAGATACTGCTTATTTTCTACTTTTAATTTGAAAAACATTGAAAATATTTTATTTTTTGTTTCCAAAAATGCAAGTCATTTATTTTAACTTTTTTCTAAGAAAAAAAGAGAATGTTGGTTTCAGGCAATGTGTGTTTTAATTTCAATTGTTCAACTTTGATGTTCGATAAATAATCATAGATAGTGTGTGTTTCCTTTAATTATTTTAAAATCAAGTAATACACCCTTTTTTCAAAAATCTCTCACCTGTAATATGTGAGTATATTTGATGTACAAAACTTATCAGTGAACTATAAGGGCCAAAATTTTTTTAAAATAAATGAAATAATCGTTCATTAATTTTAATCAAGTTAAAATGTTAAAATAATCAAGATTTAAATTTTAGGCCAAATCAACTAGCACCACCTTTACGCACCTATCATGATCAAATTAAAAATGTAAATACGCCCCTCAGCTCTCAGAACATAGTAAGCATAGTAAGTGTATTTATGCACTCTGCTTTTTTACTCCATATAAAAGCCAGAAACTTTTTTGCACAGGTCTATCTAAATGGTTAATGCTGCCAACTGATGATCGACAGTAAAAATGACAAATTATACCTCTTCCCAACAGGCAAAACCACCAGCAGTCAAGAATGCATAATTATATGGTGTCAAAGTTTTGCAATCAAAAAATGTCAATATAATGGAAGTCAATGGGGCAAAAACAGCCCCAAACATAACGTAAGGGTAGTCATTTTGAACAATACACAAAGGTTAAACAACCAACAATAAAGACATTTTTAAAAGTACAAGTAAGGTCAAGTTTAAAAGGCATCAAAGACAAATTAAAAGTACATAAAATTAAATTGTTATTTTTTAGTGGATGTCCCTTAGGTGTCTAAGGTCAATTAGATGTTGCTCAAATCATTATAAATTTACTTTTGTGCCTGAATCAATCTGGTTATGTATGATGGTTTATTAATATTATTTAATTTATATTTTGTTTGTTTAACTGTAGTTATATAGGCATGGGACGATAACCGTTTTCAAGGTATACTGCGGCTTGGAAAAGTCAAGGTTTTAAATCCGCCAAAATTTTCTGTAATACTGTTCTTAAGGTATGTGTAAGATTTTTTATTTACATTTTTTTTTTACGTTTTATTAGGACAACAGCATCTCCAGCATAAAAGATATCCAAAGATGCCGTTTTAAATTGTAAAGAAATCTTTGTTTTTGAAACAAATGAAGACAGCAGAAGTCAATGATTCATTTTAATTATTTAGCCAGACATGTTTACTGCTCCAAAATATTTTAAATATTTCACAAAATAAAATATATTGTGTTAAAAATGAGGGGAAAAGTTTTTATTTTTACCCAGACATTTAAAAAGAACTTATTTTACAGCAGTATATTTTTATCCATGGTTATCCTACCGTCAGAATCTTATACTGGCCCATGCCTAATGTTATGCGTGTATTTTGTGTTAGCATTATTTAGTTTTTTTTTTGCTTAAGTGATGTCATTTAAAGGCCAGATTTCAAGCATCTGTAAAACTGCCTTTTTTCATCTTAAAAATGTTGCTAAATTTTGACATTTGCTATCAATGTCTGATGCGGAAAAGCTTATTCATGCTTTCATATCTCTTGGTTAGACTATTGAAATGCATTACTGCGCAGTTGCCCTGTTGGCCTAATTAACAAACTTCAGCTGGTTCAAAATGCAACTGCTAGAGTGTTTTCTAGAACAAAGAAATATGATCATATTACTCCATCATTGCATTGGCTCCCTATTAATTATTGTATAAATATTTAGATTTTATTGACTACCTACAAAGCCCTAAATGGCTTAGCTTCCCAGTATTTGAGGGAGCTCCTGGTGTATTATAGCCCATCACGTCCTCTATGCCCCCCCCCCCCCCAAAAAAAATATTAAAATCAACTGAAGGCGGTCGGGAAGCAGACACTTTCTGTCAGTTTAAAACTAAATTAAAGACACATCTCTTAGCATTAGCATACACATAAAACACAAATGCTGTCGAAATCCAAATCCTCTAAAGGATTGTTAGTCTGCATTATTTAGGGTAACCGGAGCCGGGAACACTGCGCAAAAGACATTGTAATTTCAACAGCATTTGCGCTTATGTTAGTCTTTTTTTTTTTATTCCCGAGGTCTCCATAATCCTGAATCAGGCTGTATCCTGAGCAGCTGCTGTCGTGGTCATGGAGGAGTGGAGAGCATGAGACTGATTTCTGCAAGACCCCAGTGACAGAAGAGTCCTCGCATTGATACTGAAGGGCCAGCCTGTACACCAGCCAGTGACCTCTCCCACCTGCAGCTTCTCCCCGATGGACATCCAGCTTTCTCCAGCCTCCGGCGCCCAGACTGCAGCTCTGCACAAGACGTTTGGCCATAGAAGAAATGGTTGTGCCCAACTGAGCCTGGTTTCTCTCAAGGTTTTTTAATTCTTCACTTTCACCAGTTGCTGAAGTTTTTTCTTTGCCACTGTCGCCACTGGCTTGCATGGTTCGGGACTTGCTGAGCTGCGCATCGCATCGACTACTCTTCAGTGTTTAGACTCACAGCAATGAATATTAAAATCACACTGAAATGAACTAAACTGAACTTCAACAATAAAAACTGGACTGACACTTTCAATTTACTATAATCTTCGATGTGAAGCTGCTTTGACTCAATCTACATTGTAAAAGCGCTATACAAATAAAGATTAATTGTACTGAATTGAATTGTTACGTGTAATTTTTTGTTATATGTGATGCACCATAAATGTTGATATGAATTACCTACTAAAAAAAACTGCATGGTTTTAGTGGGGTTTTGGCCAGTCTTTTCCAGCCTGGTCTTAGCTGGTCAGCCTGGAAAATGACCAGCTTAAACCAGCCTGGTTTAAGCTGGACAGCTGGTTTTGGCTGGGCTCCCAGCCTGACTAGCTAAGACCAGGCTGGAAATGGCTTGAAACCAGCCTGGAAATGGCCAAAACCCCTCTAAAAACCAGGCTGGTCAACCAGCTAAAGCCAGTTCAGTAGGGTTGCCCCAAGGGAATTAATAAAGCTTTAAGATAACAAAAATAAAATAAAATAAAAAAACTAAGATTAACTTCTTAATTGCAGAATAATTGAGTGCCAAATTCAACACTTAGACATAAAGCCCTAAAATAACAACATTAAAGAAATTAAAATACATGTATTAAACATATTTTTATTAGGACAAACTTTTAAAGTTGCATTTTTTAAAATCAAAAGTACATTGAAAAAACTATATAAAGTTGTAGTAGTTTTTAACCATTTGATCTTCTTTAAAATTGTCAGTGCATTTTAATGTATTTCTTTTGTTAATATGTATTGTATTCAAATGCCCTGTACAATGTTCTGCTGTCTTCAAGTTTTGTAAATACAAGAGTTTGTGTTTTAAGTTAAATAAATAACCCTTGCTTTGGTAGGTAATATTTAATGACATTTATCCATTTGTTTTGCAGTTTAAGGTTAAGTAACAGTAATAACAAACTATAATCTTCATATATGAACTACTACTTATTGAACCACAGTTATTAAAGATCTTACGGTCATTTTACCATGACTGCATTCAAAGACTCCATTGACAAAACGTTTACTGTAGTAATAATCAAGTACTGTGTCTACCATGGTAAGTTTATAAAGGAAACACATTAGTAAACAAAAGAATGTCATTCAATTCAAAGTTTAAAAGACGTCGCTAAGAATTGCCATGTAAGCAGTGCATGTTTGTTGCTTCAAAGTTGTTTAAAACTACACTTCTAACGCATTTAAAGCATGCACACGGCTGTATTTACCTGTGCATCTCGAAACTCCACCACCACATTCTCACTGCTCCAGCGAGCCGCCATCTTCACCCCAGCTGAACGTCAACAAATGACGTGATACTAATGGGACGATACGGCGTCTCCTCGCGAGAACTCTGCCACACTGTCAAGATGGTGGCGACCACAGTGGAGCATGTAGTGGTGGATGCTGGAGCCTTTATCAAAAGAGCTCCTTTGCACGTGAGTTATTTTTTCACAGGCTTTGGCTTCTTTGGTTCTTTTAATATCGACGTCCAGAAATGTGCGTTTTAATGGCTGTGCTGCGGGATAAATGACGAAACTGACACGCGTGCTATAACTGCATAGTGTTAATTGTGACTGTTAAGAGTAAATATTGAGGTAAAACTGGTTTTATATTCGTAAATATTGAGGTAAAACTGGTTTTATATTCGCACATTCGTTCAGTGACACGCTCCCTATATTGTTTACCGTGCTACTTTGAATATTCTGTCTGAAATCTCATGCAAGTATGACTTCAAAACAACATTAGCACGATTTTAATGACTGTGAATGTTGTACTTTGATAGTCCTTGTCTGCTAAGATGATTTCACTATTTAGATTAAGCAAATAATACTTAACTGAAATTATATTATCAAGGAGAAAGTCCTAATGCGCGAATATAAAACCAATTTTATCCCAACAGAATAAATGAATACGTAAATGATAGGTAGATATGATTAGTGTATTGTTCAGATCAGGGGTGCCCCAACTTTTTCTTACCAAAGTTGATTGATTAAAGGCTGTGAGCTGAACTTAAGTCAAGTTTATTTATAAAGCGCTTTTTAAAAAAACAAGTGCTTACCAAAATGCTATACACCATCTTTTTAAATATTAGGAAATAAATTAGGAAATTACTCATGAAAACTTTAAAGTAATACAGTTTGGTATTTACCTTCTGTTAAATATTAAATAAATTAATATAAATAAATGTTTCCTGTACAGTTTAGGATACATTTCAAGATTTTAGTTCTGGTGTTTAAATGCTTAAATGGACTAGCACCAAGATACTTGTCCTCATTAATACAATTGATAGAGGTAAAGTTGGTTTTATATTCGGATATTCAGACATGCTCCTTAATATAATTTCAGAAAAGTATTCTTTGCATTTATATATAAAAAAACTTTGTAATAAGTAATATGAGGTTTATACCAAAACATGAATAGTTTTTGTGTAAAACCCCAAAACAGCATGTCTATAGCTTAAGGAAAAATCACTATAAATCTTTTGGACCATTAGAGTATTCACATCAGATTAGAAATCTTTAACAAATGAACATTCTCAAAATAAGTGAGCAACAGACTTAGAAGAAGTCACAGAAAGAGCAAGAGACGTCAATATCCTTTTTGAACTTCTGTAAAAACTTGTTTACCTGGATATAATCTGTGATCTCAAAATGTACTATTTAAGAACTTTGTCTTTTCAGATTGTTGTACTCGCAGTGGTTTTCATCACACAAATACCTGAATACTCAATAGAATCTATACGTTCAGACGTAAACATTTTCACTCTGTAATTAGAGAAACATTAAAGTATGTTGCATTAAAGGTGCTGTATGTACGTTTTTGACTCTTCTAAAGCATAAAAATACCATAATATGTGTGCAGATATTTAAGAAACATCCCAAGTGAACATACTTGTTTAACTGACAAACAATGCTGAAGTCAGATATTCTGCTTTAAAAAAAAAAAACATTTGTGCCGGAACGCTGTCTTTGTTTAGGTAAATTTAACCTGCACAATGCCAGTTTAGCCAATTATAATTCAGCACTCCGGGTTGCCTTGTTGGAAAACAGCGTATTTCATTCATTCAGAAAGACTCTGAAAGCATGTGTCCGTGGGCGAAATGGACAGTATCAGACGTCGAAATGAGACAGATTCAGTTCCACATGAGGTTATTAATTAGCAAATGATATAAATATTACGAACGTAAACATTAGGTGAGCAGGTTACATTGTAACCACGTGTCCTAACAACGCGCTTTGTGATGAGATACGCAGTAATGAGCAATTTGGCTGTTTGCACCAGACGAAACACGATTTTAAATTTAAAATTTAAATACAGCCATTCAGAACCACAGAATATGCACTCACTCATGAAACGGTAAGGTTTATAATCTATTCAACTTACATTGCTAGCATTTAGCACTGAATAAAGCACATGAGGTTTACCTGAGGTGATCACTGTCATAGATTTCTGTTGTTCAGCTGTGAGAAATAGAAGCTGTTTCTATTATATCAATTCGAGGTGTTGGTTAGAACCAAAACTCCTTTTAATATGGAAAATATTCCCTCTATCGCATGTCGTTGCTTTTATTTAGAACACAGTTTAAATCACTCGCTCCTGTACTCAATCTGGCATCCCGTTTGCATTTATTTTGATCCAGGAGTGCAATACCTAGTTCAACCACTGGGTGTCAAATATACATACTGCACCTTTAAATATGCCTTCAATGTGTTTATATATAATTATCGTTGCTTTGTAAATTTAATTTGATGCAGTTAGCACATTTCTATCTGTTCTTGTAACATGTTTGTTTGTGTTTTAATAGGAAATTGGCAAGAACATTTATACCCTGAAGGATGTTGTTGATGAAATTCGGGATAAACCAACTAAAAGGAGCTTGGCTTTTTTGCCATACAAGCTTGATTTCAAAGAACCATTTCCAGAGTACATTCAATTTGGTAATAAATGCTACTTGTGTCTTCTAAGTCTTTAAATTTTAGTGCTGGTAGTGATTTCTGTTTGTGTTTTTAATTACAGTTACAGAGTTTGCTAAAAAGACAGGAGATTATCCCAGTCTCTCAGCAACAGACATCAAGGTTTTGGCTCTGACTTATCAACTGGAATCTGAAAATGTGGGGACTGAGCATTTGAAGAGTGAACCTGAGAAACAGGTACTGAAGATTAATTAATGAATTAACTCTGACTTTAATTCATATTTGTTCTAGTTTCAATATTGTCTGCATTTCAGGTCCAGATATGCAGCACACAAAAACATCCAGAGACTCCTGTTGGCATTGCTGGTTTCCATTTCCCTTCAAAAGTAAGACAATACTTAAAAGTTCAGTCTTTATTTGAATTATATTAATTGAAGAAAAAACATTTTTCAGGTTTGATAAAAATGTTTTTGAAGGAAAAGAAATCTCATTTACATCCTCAGTAAAAGTTTATATTTACTATCGTAATATATTTTATTTATTGATAACAATAAAATATTTTGCAGAGTGATTTTGTGCTGGAACTTTGGCTGGTATTAATAAATAAATAGAAGACTGAGGCCCTGTTTACACTAATACGTTTTAGTTTTAAAATGCATACATTTTGCTACGGTTACGCCATCTGTCCACACTACCCCAGAGTTTTCGAGTGCCGAAAACGGAGCGTTTTGGAAACGCTGAAGAGGCTGTTTTCTTTTTAAAGCGCTGCTGCTTCGTGTTACGCCTGTTTCACACCGCAAGCGTCAGCAGCGCGCGAACAGAGTGTGAGCAGCGCGTGTTTTTTGGCGTCCATGTTAACAGATTAAAGCTTTCATACCGCATGCAGAAGCAGCGCATTAGCGCAAGGCGTGAGCGTCGCTTAAGCAGCAGTGCCGCGATAGTTTCGGCGCTGGGTCTATTTTTGCCGCACTGCTCATGCTCTAAATAAATGACAGTGCATTGATAATGACCAAAACACATTGAATGACAGTAAAAAGTAGCATTTTTACTCAATAAATGCGTCAATAATATCAACTGATTTATATATAATCAGTCAAATGAACTTAAACGATTAAAAACTGCAACAAATATTTGTTTAGCAAACCAAATGTATATTTTAGTATCAGTTTTGCTTAAGCTTCACACTAGTGTTGCAGGAGAGGGGAAATAGAAGTGGCCGCTTTAAGATTGCTATTTACGGGAGTTGTAGTAGCGAATAGCAAAGTGTATTGTGGGTAGTGCAGTTCGACACGCATACTGGATGATGTAAGCTCGCTGTGTGCTGCGCAGTTGAAGCAGAGGAAGAAGATTTTTTCGAAGTTTTATGTTCACTCAAGTTATTCCACCCGGGAGCTGTTTGCTCTGTGAACCTGACAACACGAAAATAAGTAAAAGAGCATGCATTGATTACTTTTGTCCGACTCATCCTTTGCACAAGCATGAATTAACGAGCTGTTACTCTGCCGCTGGACATCGCTGAAGCGGAGAAAGTAACACTAGTTTGATCATGTATAAATATCATTATAACTATATTGTATAAATATTATTATAACTAGGCCTGCAACATCCTGACAATCAAAAACAAATGACATGATGTCACAGGCGATTGTCTTCTGAGTGCACCAGACATGAATGACACTCATAGAGCTTGAGAAGCACACAGTACTGTAGGATCTTTATAATTTGTATATAAAGTAAAAAAAAAATTATTTATATATAGAGAGAGAGATAGGTAACTAGATAGAATAGAAAGAGATAGATTGATCTGTGCAGCAGCTGCTGAAGAACTGCGCCCTGCAGACGGAGCTGGTGTGAAAGGTAAATGCCTGCGTGATGCTTCTGCTCTCCATACGCGCTGTGCACGCGCTGCTCACGCCCTGCTTTCACTTGCGGTGTGAAACAGGCGTTAGTGTGGCTAGGGGAAAACGAAACATCTGAAAACAGAGGTGGGGCTGCAGAAATTGATTGGGGCTTTTTCCTCAATATTACGTAGCCTATACACAGTTCAGTCCTGCATCCTCTCCTTGTAAGTTCAGACTCCGCAAGTTTGATATGGAAAACAAACTCCTGAGGACACGTCGGGTAAATCTTCAAAGGGAACAGTGCATTTTATAACCTCATTCACATCACCGAGGCTATGTTGTTTCACTATCTTAACAATAAAAGGAAAACATGACATGAGGAACTGCCTATTTTTATTTTGATATTAGCAACTTAACAGACAGCAGAAATGTTGATGAGCCATGTAGCATATTTATATGAGCATCATCTTCACTGTATATAACAAAACGGAGCCTATAACATAACTGCCTCCTTTCATTTTCATTTAAAATACGAAACATACCCTCTCTTTTGCTAAACATCAGTTTTAATAATCAATAATGGCTATTATAAAAGTATAACGTATAATAAGTATATGCAATACAGTAAATGAAGGCAAGCAATCAGTCAAATGAGCAGAATCAGTGTACACGGTTACATTAATTAATATATTAACTTATTTTTGACTTTGCGCTTTGTTACCTGAGAACAAGTAATAGATTCAAAATACCAAAGTCTGGGAATATGTTGTTAGATAATAGACAACAAGATAAATTAAATATCACATTTAACAAATATAGTGAGATTAGATCCAGTGATAGATCCTTAATGAACAGTCTGACCTGCGCACAACTCTCATCGCTGCAGTGCATGCCAGAGTGTGTGTGTTTTTGGTCACGTGATGTGCGTTTCCAGTGTAGTGAGGATGGAGAGTTAGGTGAAACGCCAGTGTGGACGCGGATCATTTTCATTCTAAAAGGCAGTTTTAAAACTAAAACGTATTAGTGTAAACAGGGCCTAAATCTGCCAATAGGTGATTCATTGCCAATGAATGATTTATTAAGTCATTTATTCAAATGATTCCTTCTAAACAGCCAAATCCATTCACCTTATTCTTTGTGTATGAGCGGGCGCAGCTGTTTGATTTATTTTTTGCTCGAGACTTCTGGTCTCATTCAGTTTTAGACATTAAAAACAGCTCGTCATGCTGCTTGATGTTGCAAACTGATGTATTCTTATTATATTTTTCTACTTTGTATAGTCATGGACACACTTGTTTGTAGAGCACGTAGTTTGATCGTTTTCTGTCATTTATTATCCCTAGTCATTTCTCTCATAGGCATCGGAAGTTCTAAAACAATCGCAAAAACGAGCACACTTCCACATTAAGGAATGTCAATTGCAAGCACATCTGTTGGCTGTCTTTATGAATGGATCATTGAATCACTTTTTCAAATGATTCATTCACAAACAGATTCATTCAGGGACTTCAGAGTGATATTCTACTCCAACTTTTTACCATTTTAAAATGTTTTTTTAAACCATTTCCTTTTATAAAACTGAAAATAAATAAAAAAACAGACAATTCTGTGTCTTAAATGTAACTCACTCAATATAACTATATACATCATTAAATATTTGCAGTTATGATCCCAAGTTGATATTCAGGAAAACGGCACCATTGCTTGTGTGATTATTACTAAACTGTATCGTACCTCAAATTTCATTTGAAATATTTATTCTTCTAATAGGCTTCATCATTACAGCCGCAGTCACACAAGTTTGAGCTGGTGAAATTCTGTTGTACGATGCTGCTAAAAGGGCTGGGATTAAATATATAATAAAAAAGCGAGCGATTGCTTCATATTTTAATTTCGGTACAGAGAGGTCATGTTTCGATCTTCTATTGATCAAACGCAATCACCAGTTCACCAAGCTTGAATTTTGCTAAGCAGTGACATGCGAAACTTGTCACACGAGCTTGTGTTTCCGGTCTGCCACATTCGCATGCATATGAATGGAAGTCTGTAGGGTGAAAAGTGCAGTGTGACCGCGGCTTTAGTAAGTTTTCTCAAAAACAAAAAATACAATATTACCATAAACTATAACTATTTCACACACTAAATACACAGCACCTCTTGATAAAGCAGATCCAGCATTAAATTTAATCTATTTCTTCCTCCCCCAATAAAGTCTTCAGGTAAACCTGCCATCCAAAGCCCACCTACAACGAATGAGCCACACGATCCTGCTGGTTCACAGTTCAACAGCTTTCAGTTTTGGAGGAATCCTCTGCCCAGCATTGAGTCTGACCTTCTGGAGCTGCTGGTGAGGAAACGGACAACATCTAAACCTTCATCACAGTCACTTTAGAGCAGCGTTTCTCAGTCCTAGACCTTGAACCCCAACAATCTGCACGTCTTATTAAACACAGTTGATTTAGGCCATGCCCACATGTACACATATATATGAATGCATTATTTAAATAATTCTCTGTCAACATGAAAACACACTGCGACACGTTAAGACCCAACAGGTTAAGTTGAAAATGACAAATTTAGACTGGGTACTCACCAAATGGGGAATTAATCATATTCGCAAAACAATTACATACAAGTCAATGCCAACGTGAGAACAGAGGTGGATTACGTGACACAGAATATGTAATGCATTTGCTGCGAATGTGCAGAATTTCGCCTCATTTGCATCTTCCGTGTTTGGTGTGAAAAAAAGTGTGGGTTTGAAAATACCCATGTCAGTGTGGACTAGCTCATTAGAAGAGCTCGGTGATTAACATGTGTTCTGACCGACACATCCCTAGTGTGCATTTAGGATTGTGGATTTACACAACATGATTGCCTACATTATCTTACTAGAGAAGCATTGAAAATAATGGCGGAATATCCTGTTGAGTCCACTTTGCAGGGCACTTATTGTCAAATTAAAACAAACGTCTAAAGTGAAAAGAGAGACGTGAGAAATTAGCAGTGTTGTTGGGTGTGAGGACCAGAATTTGAGAAACTCTGCTTTAGACCAACATAAATGGTCATTTCCTTCTGTGGTTTGGTTGTCGGTAGGCAGGAGATGCCATCACCGTCACACAGAAGCTGGAGTCTGTCGATCTCTCCGCTGAATCTGAAGAGCATGAAGAAACTGAGGAGAAGCATGATGAAGAGGAAGAGGAAATCAGCAGTAATGAGGAGGAGGAGGAAGATGAGGATGATGGTGGAGGTTGGATTACTCCTAGCAACATTAAGCAGGTCCAGATGGATGCTGGTGTGCGGGGACCTTCAGCGGAAGTCAAAGTGGGCTGCATGACCACCGACTTTGCCATGCAGGTAATTGCTAAAGTTGATTGGGCAAATTAAAAATAATCACTTACAACACACATTTCTGTATTAGATTAAGGCCCCATTCCAATTCTACCCCTTAGCCCTTCCCCTTACCCCTACCCCTCGTTTTGCGCGTTCACGTCAAGGGGTAGGGGTGTCCCAATTCTCTTTAGCTTGAAGGCGTAGGGCTAAGGGCAAGAGGTATACACCCCTTCGAACGAAGATTTTTCAGGACCACACTCAAAACGGAGGGGTAAGGAAATTTCCCAGGACACACCTGCCACAACGGCAGTAGTGATGTACCCAGAAGGAGATTAGTTTTTAATTGGTTTTTCTAATTAGTTTTTACAAATTAGTTTTTTTTTCCTTATTACGAATTTTTACGACAAACAAACATATGTTTTAATATATTCATAACCGCGTTTGTGTTTTACCGTCATGTAAAAAAAAAAACGCAAAAAAACAAACAAAAAAACCCGCAAAAAAACCCCAAAAAAAAAACACTAAATTTTGTGATCTATAATCCCTAATAATAACTCCTGTACAGCAGTCCCACAACATTCTGACACTCGAACGCCCTGTTAGAGCAGTCAAGTGGCTGAAAATGAGCCTTTTACAGTGTCTGCTATAATGTTAATGTTGTTTTCGTGTGTTTACATAGATGAATATGACCCCTGTGTAAATACACAGTACAGTTACGATCTTACTGCCACATTAGATCGTTAAGATAACATAATATATGCCTTCAGTGATTTCCTGAAGATAAACACCAAAAAATAACACAACTAGATTAACTACAGCAGTCGTGATCGTCTGATCTCATATGAAGCAAGAGATCGCGATGACATATGATGACGTGTGCAGGTGTTGAAGTGCTGCCCCAATTCTTAGGGGTAAGTTTTGAAGCCCTTCCCCTTAACCCTCAGTTGTAAGGGCCAAGGGGTAGGGGTACAAAAATAGAATTGGGATTGGGCCTAAATCTCTAATTAAGAACGTGTGTTATGATATGGGTGCGTGAAACATTTACAATACGGCTGCGCAATATATTGTTTCTGAATATGTTATGTTTTGTTCCTGCCTCTAAAAACATCATCACATTGTCTAAAATTGTGAATTATTTCCAGATTTCATATTGTAATATATATTGCAGAAAAACTAAATATTGCAATGTCAGATTTTTCCAATATCGTGTAGCCCTAATTTACAATACCTTTTATTTTTTTCACAGACGTTGAAGCCACAAGAACCCAATATGGATTGACTATTGATAATGTTATTGTTTTCCTTCCAGAATGTTCTGATTCAGATTGGATTGAATGTGCTGTCTGTAAATGGCATGCTCATTAAAAACACCAGGAGTTATATTCTGCGCTGTCATGCATGCTTCAAGTAAGTAATGGATTCACTTAGACAAATTTACTTTGGAGCAGCGGAAACTACATGTATAGTTTTCCTAATAATGTGATTTATTTTGCCGTCATTTCTTTCAGGACTACAACAAACATGAACAAAAGTTTCTGTCCGAATTGTGGAAACAACACTTTGAAGAAGATTGCCGTCACCCTTAATGAAGACGGCACCATGCAGATGCATTTCTCCAGGAATCCCAAAGTGCTGAATCCAAAAGGGAAGAGAGTGAGTGATGCTTTATTTGTTGTGACAAACTTAATGTGGTTTATCAGCTATATGCATTAGAAATCAAGTTTATTTGTTTTTGTTTTTATTTATCTGAAAGCATCACTGACTTATGAAATTATCCTTTTTTTATTATATTTTGTCCAATCCCCCCTTTTTCTATTTTGGACTGTTCATTTTGAAGCGTTTGTCGTGGAGTTGTGGAATCTATAAAAAACATTTAGTGTTTGTAAATATTGTAGCTAGTTTTATTTAGGACTGCTAATAGCCTGTTTATCTTTAGTTATTAATTAATTATGTGATTTATACACATCTGGGTGAATTTTGTATTCCCCCCCCCCCTCACCTATGATGCTTGTAGAACTGTAAAACTTATATTCCATAATATAAGGTAGAGATTACAGATGCATTGATATGGAAATTTGGGCCAGGATTGATAACCGATAGCACTTTTACTTTGTTGATAGTCTGATTCAATGACTGACTGATTATCCATCCATCTATCTATCAAACGTTCTATCTATCTTTCTATCCATCCATCCTTCCTTCATTCCTTTCTATCAATCCATCGATTGTTCTATCCATCCATCTATCTAATGTTCTAACTGCCCATCTGTCTATCTATCTATCTGTCTGTCTATCTATCTGTCTATCTATCTGTCTATCTATCTATCTATCTATCTATCTATCTATCTATCTATCTATCT
>CAIGQZ010032693.1:1513347-1544944 GCA_903798205.1 Danio tinwini
CTATCTATCTATCTATCTATCTATCTATCTATCTATCTATCTATCTAATGTTCCATCCATCCTTCCTGTCCATCCATCTATTGTTCCATCCATCCATCCATCCATCCATCCATCTATCTGTCTATCCTTCCTTTCTATCTATCCATCCATCTATTGTTCTATCCGTCTATCCATCCATCCATCGTTCTATCAGTCTATGTATCGTTCCATCTAATGCCAAATATAAAGAACATTTTCTGAGCATGATTACAAAAGTAACATTTTATTTTAAAACCCCTTTAGAAAAGTTACATCTGATCTCTGAACTTGATCATCTATTAATTTTGGTGGCTTTCAACTTATTTTGTTCAAGTGGTTTCAAGTTGTTCAAACAGCAGAAATAATACAGAATTTACTGGCGTAAAGATATTGACCTAATTTTGTTATCAGACCAAAAATTATATTATTAATAATAGCATTTATTTGGTGAAATCAATATGACCGCCGATGTTCTATTGTCAGATATATATATAAATCCAGTGGCTCAAATGGAAGAGTTTTATGCTAAAACAAACTCATAGTCTTCAGTGATTTCAAAGGATTAAAGTGCCTCAAAAGCGTAAAAGTATAATACAACTTAATACAAAATTGCAAAATATAAGTAAATGTGAACTATGTGTACTTGTGTTCTGTGTCTTGCAGTACTCTTTGCCTATGCCACAAGGAGGTAAACACGGCAACAACCCACACCTGGTGGAAGATCAGCGTTTTCCTCAGCAGAGAATGTCTAGAAAGGCTCGTCAGAAGACTAACGTGTTTGATCCAGATTACCTGGCCAGCAGCTCTCCGTTCTCTGAGCACGACGTCTACAGCAAATCAGCCAGCTTACAACTGCGGGACAGCCAAAGTGGCGGAGGACGACAGCGCACAAATCCAAACGCCGCTCGCAAGAAGTTTGTGAAGAAGTGATTGTTGATCTCACACTACCTGCAGGATCTGGACTGGAAGCCTGAAACGTTAAACCAAAATGTTTTATAGTGATTGTTCTGAATAATCCGTTTCACCTTTCTCTTGTGAATTAATTACAGATTTTTTTGTAAAATCTAAATTCTGCCCTTATACCAGTTACGATTAAATGGAAACTCTATTTTTGTGCTAACTGTTCATGCTTCGGTATAATAATGAATATCAAAAATCCTAATATTTTCATCCAGGTTTACTCAACGTTTTCCTCCCATGAAACAAAGTAAAAAGCAACACAAAGAGTGCAATACAAGAGCATTTATAGGCCGCAAATGGTTTTTGGTTTGTATTAGATGAGCTGCATATATAGACAAATGATCCACAAGCTTTCTATAGTTTTGTACAATGATGTTAAATTAGTCGCATGTGCGTTTATATTGCTATTTAAAGTCAAATAGTATTCGTTAAATATTGCAGTGGTATTCAGATACCTTTTGGGACCGCTGAAAGTCAATTCAATAAATGTTTCTTCCCCAAATAAAGTCTGCAGTAAAAACACATCCCAAATCCTTTTTAAGTGTCTGAACATGGTTATTTGATTCATTTTTTCTTTCCCAAATAAAGTATGCAATAAAAATGCATTCCAAACTCTGCAAGTCTGTAATAAAAATGCATCCCAAACTCTGCAAGTATGCAATAAAATGCATCCCAAACTCTGCTTTAAGTGTCTGAAGATGGTTATTTGATTCATTTTTCCTTCCCCAAATAAAGTATGCAATAAAAATGCATTCCAAACTCTGCAAGTATGCAATAAAAATGCATCCTAAACTCTGCTTTAAGTGTCTGAACATGGTTATTGGATTCATTTTTCTTTCCCCAAATAAAGTCAGCAATAAAAATGCATCCCAAACCCTGCTTTAAGTGTCTGAACATGGTTATTTGATTCATTTTTCATTCCCAAAATAAAGCATGCAATAAAAATGCATCCCTAGCCCTGCTTTAAGCGTCTGAACATGGTTGTTTTATTTATTTTTCCTTCACCCAAAAAGGTATGCAATAAAAATGCATCCGAAACCCTGCTTTAAGCGTCTGAACATGGTTATTTGAGTCACTTTCCTTCCCCAAATAAAGTCATCAATTAAAATGCATCCCAAACCCTGCTTTAAATGTCTGAACATGGTTATTTGATTCAGTTTTCCTTCCCCGAATAAAGTATGCAATAAAAATGCATCCCAAACCCTGCTTTAAGCGTCTGAACATGGTTGTTTTATTCATTTTTCCTTCACCCAAAAAGGTATGCAATAAAAATGCATCCCAAACCCTGCTTTAAGCGTCTGAACATGGTAATTTGATTTAGTTTTCCTTCCCCGAATAAAGTATGCAATAAAAATGCATCCCAAACCCTGCTTTAAGCGTCTGAACATGGTTATTTATTTGAGTCACTTTCCTTCCCTTAAATAAATTCATTAATAAAAATGCATCCCAAACCCTGCTTTAAATGTCTGAACATGGTAATTTGATTTAGTTTTCCTTCCCCGAATAAAGTATGCAATAAAAATGCATCCCAAACCCTGCTTTAAGCATTTGAACATGTTTTTTGATTCAATTTCCTTCCCCCAAATAAAGTCAGCAATAAAAATGCATCCTAAACCCTGATTTAAATGTCTGAACATGGTTATTTGGTTAATTTAATGATAAACTTTACAAAACATAGTTGTTGACTCTTAATTTGACAACATCTCTTCCACATCAAGCAACTCATCTGTTAAGTTGTGTGCATCAAGAGTAATTTCCGGCTCTGTGTTTGTGTTATTTTGCTCTGTATGACCTGCTTCAGCAGAAACATCATCTTTCTGAGGATCAGTCACAGATACAGGCTCTTCCGGCTCAGAAAGAAAGGGTTTTTCTTCATGAGGTGCAACATGTTTGTCTGTAGTCGTGGGATCTGATTTGGATGTCATCAGGCTATTCAGATCAGCGCAGAGGTCCAGGACAGGAGTCACAAGCTCTTTTTGGGGCAGAACAAACTCCAGCGGCTCCAGAACAGTTTTCACATTGATGCAGCCTAGACTGCCGTACTTGGAAACCTGGGTTGGAGGGACGCCTACAGTACAAACGCAAGATAAATGTTAAATCAACATTAAAGGCACAACATGTACGATTTTTTTCATTATAACACCCAAAAGCCACTAGAACAGTGTTATACATTTTCTGATGTATTGCGTATATTATCCAAAATATTTCAAAAGAATGTTCAAATTCAGAGAAATTAGCAATTTTATCTTCATGTTTATGCTAATGACATCATGTTTCATTTCCAATTATTGTTTTCTAGAAAACAATGAAACACCAAAGACACTAATACAGTGCATCCGGAAAGTTTTCATAGCGATATTTTTTTCATTACACGTTATTTTATGTTACGGCCTTATTCCAAAATGAATTAAATTCATTTATTTTTCAACATTCTACACACAATACCCCATAATGACAATGTGGAAACAGTAAAAAAACAAACTGAAAAATCACATGTACATCAGTATTCACAGCCTTTGTCTTGAAGCTCTAAATTGAGCTTGGGTACATTCTGTTTCCACTGATCATCCTTGAGATGTTTAAGCAGCTTAATTGGAGTTGACCTGTGGTAAATTTAGTTGATTGGACATGATTTGAAAAGGCATACACCTGTCTATATAAAGTCCCAGGGTTGACAGTGCATGTCAAAGCACAAACTAAGCATAAAGACAAAGGAGTTATCTGTAGACCTCAGAGACAGGATTGTCTCGAGGCACAAGGCTGGGGAAGGTTACAGAAAATTTTCTTCTGCTCTAAAAGTTCCAATGAGCACAGTGGCCTCCATCATCTGTAAGTGGAAGATGTTTGAAACCACCAGGACTCTTTCTAGAGCTGGCCGGCCATCTGAGCTGAGTAATCGGGGAAGAAGGGCCTTAGTCAGGGAGGTGATCAATAACCTGATGGTCACTCTGTCTGAGCTCCAGTGTTCTCTGGAGAGAGGATCACCTTACAGAAGGACAACCATCTGTGCAGCAATCCACCAATCAGGCCTGTATGGTAGAGTGGCCAGACGGAAGCCACTCCCCGCCTGGAATTTGCCAAAAGGCATCTGAAGGACTCTCAGACCATAAGAAACTAAATTCTCTCATCTGATGAGACTAAAATTGAACTCTGCCAGGTGTTACGTTTGGAGAAAACCAGGCACCGCTCATCAGCAGGCTAATACCATCCCTACAGTGAGGCATGGTGGTGGCAGCATCATGCTGTGGGGATGTTTTTCAGCAGCAGGAACTGGAAGACTAGTCAGGATAGAGGGAAAGATGAATGCAACAATGTACAGGGACAATCTGAATATAAACCTGCTTCAGAGTGCTCCTGACCTCAGACTGGAGTTCATCTTCCAGCAGGACAATGACCCAAAGCAAACCATCAAAATATCAATGGAGTGGCTTCACAACAACACAATGAATGTCTTTGAGTGGCCCAGCCAGAGCCCAGACCTAAATCCTATTGAACATCTCTGGAGAGATCTGAAAATGGCTGTACACTGTTGCTTCCCATCCAACCTGATAGTGCTTGAGAGGTACTGCAAAGAGGAACAGGAATTCCCAAAGCCAGGTGTGCCAAGCTTGTGGAAAAAGTGAAGCGCTATGAATACTTTCCGGATGCACTGTATGTTGTGTGTTTTAGTAGACTGCACAGAGCAGCATTATAAAGGAACCTTAATTTTTTTTAGTATGACTTAGTATAAGTGTTGAAACTTTAGCTCATCCATCAAAATGATTTCTGCAGAAGTCCCATAGGCAGTGGTGGGTAAAGGTTTCGAAACCCATCTCTACAGCGACACCTAGTGGTCATTTTAATGTATTGCTCTGGAACAGCTTCAGCAAAGAAACAGTTCAGCAAATTGAGGAATAAAACCCCACATTGTAGAGTTGAAGTTTCCAGTGAATTAGTGGAGCGGTGAAAGTTTCAGACTAGCATGCCAAAATAATGGGTTTGAATTGGTCTGACATCCGAATAAACACTTTGTGAATAAATATACCCTGTTTTAGTCATAAAAAAGTAACATTAATAAATACATCAAGTCATAATTTCAGAGTATTTGTACAAGTCAGGATTCAAACTCGTGCCATTTGCAGCACAGTTACTCTGTGCACACATTTTGTAATACTGTGCTAACAACATTTGTCATTGAAATAAGGCCATAGGTTGTTGGTAGATCTGTCTAAAAGGCCTGCCGCCACAGCTGGAAAAAATCCTAGAGGAAACACTGGAATGTAATGAAAACTACAACTACCATGATACCACACTGGGTCACTGCATCATCAGACTAATGCGGTGTCCGAAATTACTTACAACTTGAGTAAACACTAAATTAGAATTTACTATGTGACTATTAGAAAAGTACGTTCTATAGAAAAAATCTGAATGGAATTCCAAAAAAAACTACATACGTCATTTGTCATTGTCACTTGACCTACTCATGTCAGTTGCGTTGCTACCATTCAGGAATTCTCTCTCATTGCGTCATGGGAAAGTGTTGCATTCATTAGATGTGCAGTATAGAAACTCACTGGAAGTAGTAGGTCATTTGAATACTTGTCGTCTACTGTTTTTTCCAATACTATGAAATCGGACACACTATTCTGCTTGCTTACTATTTTTGTAGTATGCAATTTTGAACGTAGCCTACCACTTTGTTTGTGCTGAATACGCACCCTCTAGTGGCTAAAATCACATACTGTACCTTTAAATGGTGTTAGCTAATGATTGGTTTTTATCTAGGGCATTTTACCTAGTATGGGAGCGAGCTGAGCCGGAGGGAAGAGAACTTGTAAACATCGGTTTAAGAAAGGCACCATGTCCTCAGCAAATGCACTGCAGAATTGAACAAACAGCTCCCGTTCACGGCTGCTGAAGGCGGATTCTTCAGCTCGATGGAAAACCAGGATCAGCTTGGTCACCTGATACAAAAAAAACAACCCTGTTACAAAAACATTTACACAGATTCTGTCTGGCCCAGCTTATTATTTATACAAATAATCACCTTAAAAAGGGCTTCCTCGATGCATCTGCTGACTTCCTGCGCAAGTCCAATAGGACAGCACAGTCTCAAGTCATTAAAGGCTGTCAGGACATTATTAAGGAAGCAGGCCAGTGGAGGGAAGTCCAGCAGGGTCATAGGGGGCTGCAATGTGCCAGGCTGCGTGTTCGGGACGGCCGGTGGGATGGTGCTTCCAAGAATCGACGGAAGAGAAATCAGCGTATACAAGTTCATATCCTCCTGGAACTTGTCCACCGCTTCCTGAATAGCCTTCCGGAAAGTATCCATGGCAACCTGCTGAAATATAGGAGCAAGCTGCCCACGAAAATCAGCACCAACCCGGCTAAAGGAGAGGCCGAAGTACATGCACTGACCGAGCAGTGAGTCCAAACGACTTCCCACCCCACGCTGCAGGTCCCGATTAAGGGTCTCAAGAAATTGTGCCACCTGCTGCACCACCCAACCATGAAATATGGCGCTCTCATTCAAGGCCTGACCACCAGGGGGCAGCAGAGGATCCTCATCGGAGAAGATGGCGCGATACTGGGTGATGATGTCAAAGAGATGCACACGGCAGGTTTCGATGGTTTTGGTGATGTGGAAATACGGGTCTTCGTCTGGGATGGCGGTGAGAATTGATCGCAGCCAACTTCCGCGAGCTTGCAGGAACTTGACGCGCAGCTCGGCCTCGGTGAAAACGTCCATTCTTCGCAAGTAGCCAATCACACGCAGGCAGACAGGAAGCTGCGAGTTGCTGCGCAGTTGTTGAAGAAGTTGGTTGAGCATGAGCTGAGCGGACAGTCGGACCTCATGCACAATTCCCTAAGACAATGGAAAAATTTAGTCAAATATTTATATAGTTTTAAAAACATTTGTAAATTTAATTTAAGCTATAAAATAGCAACTTAAAACTTGAAGCACAACAACAGTACTGCATTTTAATAATTAAATATAAGTCTTTAATGGCCTATTTATATTTCTGCATCAACTACTTGATGTTAATTTAAGAAAGAGCTGTCCCAAGAACGTCAACATGATTTATACACAATTATATGTATTTCTTATTAATATTAATTTGATCAATATAATAAACCATAACATTTTTGACTGTAGTTTATTTACCCAATTGTGTTTTTTTTTAAGTCTCCACTTACCCTAGGCCAACATGTCTTAGGATTAGGGCTGCACAATTAATCTTAAAAAAGATCGACCCTACATGCAATCTTAATTCAATTTTCTACGATTTAGCCAATTATATTTTTACGGTCAGGAGATAAGCATAAAGGCTGCCACACAAGTCTTCTCATTGTTTTATATATGTTGCTCAAGAACATGGACACCTCCAAATGGCGTTAAAAGTGTCACATACTGTATTTATAAGGTATAATCCACCCTAAAATGTCATTTCTGCCTTAAATGTAATAATGTATTCACGGTCTCGAAATCCCACATGAGCTGATGTACTGATGTACTGCACACGCGCTTGCCCGCCATGTCCACTTTAGTGAACAGAACCTGCATAGGCTGTGAATAACAGGTAATTAAGTTGTAAATAACGTTCAGTTTGTTGCACAGATCGATCGTTTGTGAGCCGCGTGGGAAGTATGATTTGAATGTATGTTTTTTTTTCTCAGAGTGATGGCAGACATGAACGCAAGTGAAACCGGCATGCACATCATTTAAATGATCACATTTTAGAGTTATGATTACGACAAGCATTTGATATGTTTTTTCTTTCAAAGTGTTGTGCATGAGAATAAATGTTTTACAGTGTCAGTAGAACTACTCTAGCCTATACAATGTTGAACATAATGCAAGAGGGAATCTGATAATGACAAATATCTCATTTTACCAATGAAAAAAAAAGGTCTAATAATGTTGTCAATGACAAATGACAAGTATATGTCTCAAACATAATAATTCAACTTTATAATTATGAATAGTTGTATTCGGATGTCATCACTTTACTGTAAATTAACAACCAGGACAAATTTAAAGTCTGTTCAAGTCCACCATTCCAAGTCTATACAAAATTTAGCATTTAAACCAATAGTAGACTTGCACATAGGCCTGATATTATTATTGTTGTTTTACCATATGTTTGACAATAACAATAATAATAATAATAGCCTTCTCATATTAAGCTTTGTTTTACATCTACAGAATTGTGAGAAAATCGTTATCTTGATTTTAAGCAAAAAAAAAAAAAAATTATTCTCATTTTAGCCAGAATTGTGCAGCCCTACCCAGGATCCAAGAGAAAACTATATTATAAAAGTTTCTGTAATTTAACGTCAGTTCACTTTGATAAAAATGTCTATAATAATAGGACTCTTCAGTTTAAAAAGACTTTAAAGGGCACCTAGGTTACCCCTTTTTCCAGATTTAATACAAGTCTTTTGTGTCCTCAGAATGTGTCTGTAAAGTTTCAGCTCAAAACACCCATCAGATTATTTATTATAGCTTTCACTAGTTTGTATTTTATAGCTCTCAACAGATTTTTGATGTTTTTGTGTACTGTGCCTTTAAGGCTAGTCCTCCCTGCCCACCGTTCCCACTTGTGCCTGTCAGCATTGCCTGACTAAATAATTAATTAAAATTATTACATCTGAATTATTAGCGCCCCCCCCCCCCCCCCCCCGTATATTTTCCCGAATTTCTGTTTCGATTACTTTTTTTTTATCTTTGCCATCATGACAGTACATAAAGACTGTTTCTCAATATGTGTTCTTCATCGATCTTGTGTCCTCATGTAACGTCATCCTCAAGCACCAAAGTTAAGTTCCAAAAGACTGCAAGAATGGAGAAAGGTTGTAAGTTCCCGGATGTGTTCTTGATATCGAGGATGCATCGATGCAGACATGAGCACAAAACTCGCTCGAGAAGTCCCAGAAGTCATTGCAGCTGAATAAAGCAGGTGGGAAGCGCTAATAAATCGGTGCATGAATGCTGTAATGTTGAAATAATTTTCTGTTAAAAATGGGTGACGGTCACGTGACCATCAGGAAGAATGCAGCATCTCATTTCTCACAGGACGCGTTCTGTGTTCAAATGCAGATTTGAACTAATGCGCAGCCGTTTGTACACAGATCCGCTGTTTGTGCATAGACGCGCTGCGCGTTTATATATATATAGAGAGAGAGTTTGCGAAAGCGATGAAAACATGCTGAATCAAACCTTTTTAAAATCCTGAATCAATATTGGAGTTACCTTTGCATGCTAGAGGAAGGATGACACCATGGCTGAAGGATTTCTTTTAGACAGGTAATGTTAGGTTCTAAAACTATTTTAGCTTCACGCAAAGCTGATGTAGATGTTGTTGTTACAAATGGGTTATATGCACAAAAGTGCTGTTCAGCCACTGAAATGTTCTGGCGAAAGATTGATGTGACTATTTTCAGTTTCATAAGGGACCTTTAACAGCATCGATAATGTAGATTTTTATTTAGTTAATAGCGTTATTCCGCCTAGTCTGCTTTACTGAGCTGAAGTTGCTTTTATATTTACATCACATTGGTTCATTTTTGAACAATGACAACCTGTGACGTGCTCCCTATATTTTTTACCATGCTACTCTGAATATTGGCTCTGAAATAGCATGCAAGTATGGCTTTGTAATGAGTGTAATTCCTGCACGCCGATGGATAAGCACTAGTCGCTTTTAACACATGAGAGAAGATTCTGCTGTCATCTTTAAGGTGCGCATGCTCGTGTTTTGAGGAGGCGTAGCTTTGGACGGCAGGGGAGGGACTGTAGTTCAGAGATTTATGTTAACCGGTTAGCATTCTGGAAGATCACCTACTGGACCTTTAACTAGAGAAGTTAGGGTAATTAGGCAAGCCATTATATAATGATGGTTTGTTCTGTAAACAATTGAATAAATATATTGCTCAAGGAAGCTAATTAAGCCATTACCTTAAAATGGCTTAAAAAAATTTACTTTTATTCTAGCCGAAATAAAACAAATCAGACTTTCTCCAGAAGAAAAAATATTATAGGAAATACTGTGAAAAATTCCTTGCTCTGTTAAATGTAATTCGGGAAGTAATTTTAAAAAAACAAAAATTACAGGAGGGTGAATCTTTTTGACTTTAACTGTATAAGTGGTCCTGCGAGAAATGAAATTTCATAAGTCCACACATAAAGCGGAATGACAATACAGCTCAACTTGACTTGACTTTAGGGTGACAGCATTTTAATTTTGGGGTGAACTATCCCTTTAAGGACTCATCTTCAAATATTGATGCACAGCAATATCATATGTACCTGAATGACAGGTAGAGAGGAATGTTTCTTCTCCAGTCTCTTGACATACGCGGCCAGCTCCAGCGCCTCTTCATAATAGCCGTTACGAACACACGTGTCCATCAGCTGAGGAATCTCCAGAATCTCCAAGATCTCAGTGTGTCGATTCAGTGTCAGGCTGTTCATACGCCTGCTGACGCTGATCTCCTCGGCCTCCTTAATAAAGCCTCTGCAAACAAATGAGGGAACATTCCACCACAAAGCCAGTCACTTTAACGTTCATTACTTCACAAGTATGTCGTTACAGTTTTGCACATTATTCATTCTCTGCTAGATTTTGCACAACAGTTGTTAACATTTACACATTTACAGTTACAATCAGAATTATTAGCCCCCCTTTGAATTTTTCTTTTTTAAATATTTCCCAAATGATGTTTAACAGAGCAAGGGAATTTTCACAGTATGTCTGATAATATTTTTTCTTCTGGAGAAAGTCTTATTTCTTTTATTTCAGCTAGAATAAAAGCAGTTTTTAATTTTTTTCAACACATTTTAAGGTCAAAATTATTAGCCCCTTTAAGCAAAATTTTTTTCGATAGTCTACAGAACAAACCATCGTTATACAATAACTTGTCTAATTACCCTAACCTGCCTAGTCAACCTAATTAACCTAGTTAAGCCTTTAAAGGTGCTGTATGTAAGTTTTTGACTCTTCTAAAGCATAAAAATACCATATGTGTGCAGATATTTAGGAAACATGCTAAGTGAACATACTTGTTTATCTGAAAAACAATGCTGAAGTCAGATATTCTGCTTTAAAAATGTATTTTCCGTTCTGATGCTGTCTATGTTTATGTTCTTTTTTATGTTCCCCTAGTGACCAAAATGCAACCTCCAGTGGACAGTAGACTGCGAAATGAGACAGATTCAGTTCCACATGAGGTTATTATTAGCAAATAATATAAATATTACAAACGTTAACATTAGGTAGGCAGGTTACATTGTAATTGCATGTCCTAACAACATGCTTCATGATGAGATATGCAGTGATGAGCAATTTGGCTGTTTGCACCAGACGAAACATGACAGAAAATTAAATAAAGCCTTTCAGAAGCACAGAATATGCACTCACTCACAAAACGGTAAGGTTTATAATCTCTTTAATAAACATTGGCCCTCTTTAACATTATTGAATGTAGATGCTTATTCACGTGTTTAGTTCTAAAGTTCAATTTCAAATGGTTTATTGTATTTTCAAAATCTGAGGTGAACTATCTGCTGCTGCTTTCAGTAAATGGCAATTAACGTCATGTAAAATAGCATTCAAACTCACATGGTTAGCATTTAGCACTACATAAAGCACATGAGGTTTACCTGAGATGATCACTGTCATAGGTTTCTGTTGTTCACCTGTGAGAAATAGATGCAGTTTCTGATATATCAATTCAAGGTGATGGTTTTGACAAAAAACTCCTTTCAATATGGAGAATATTCCCTCTATCGCGTGTCGTTGCTTTTATTTAGAACACGGTTTAAATCACTCGCTCCTGTACTCAATCTGGCAACTCGCGCTTTAGTTTGCTTTGATCCAGGAGTGCAATACCTAGTTCAACCACTGGGTGTCAAACTTACATACTGCACCTTTAAATGTCACTTTAAGCTGTATAGAAGTGTCTTGAAAAATATCTAGTCAAATATTATTTACTGTCATCATGGCAAAGATAAAACAAATCAGTTTTTAGAAATGATATTATGTTTAGAAACCAAGGTCGCTGGTTCGAGCCCCAGCTGGGTCAGTTGGCAATTCTGTGTGGAGTTTGCATGTTCTCCCCGTGTTGGCGTGGGTTTCCTCTAGGTGCTCCGGTTTTAAAGACATGCGCTATAGGCGAATTGGTTAAATTGTCTATAGTGTATGTGTGTGAACGAGAGTGTATGGGTGTTTCTCAGTGATGGGTTGCAGCTAGAAGGGCATCCGCTGCGTCAAACATATGCTGAATAAATTTGTGGTTCATTCTGCTGTGGCGACCCCAGATTAATAAAGGGACTAAGCCGAAATGATAATGAATGAATGATTAGCAGCAGCCAAAGACAAGCATGTTGCTTATAAGGGATACAGCTGTGACCGAAAGTAATGTGAATTATTACCAATTGAATTGTATTTTATTGATGTCTACCCCAACCCTCATTGTAATAAAAAAACAGTAATTTTACTGCGTATCATTCATATTATTTATTAAATTACCCATTAAATTGTATTTTATTTACGTCTACCCATGCCACAACCTCAAACTAATGTGAAATATTAATTGTTGTACAGGATCACAAAATTAAGCTATATTGTTGTGAGTATCCACAGCTGTATCCCTTCTAGACTTTACCCAATGGCTATCAATTACAACACTGCTCACAGTCAATTAAACAGTGCTAATGTTGTTTTGAAGTTATGCTTACATGCGACTTCAGACCGAATATTCAAAGTAGCATGTTAAACAATAATAGAGACCCAATCACAAGCTGTCACTGACTGAATATAAACCAACTTTACCTCAATTATTTACAGTCAGTGAGAGTGAACACGAACCTGCATTTCTCGGTAAAGCTGGGCAGCTTGTGCAGCAGTTTAGAGAGGCAGTTCTCCACTGTGCTGAAGTCAGTGTAGATGTGTTGTGTGCAGTCTGCAGTCCTGATGAAAGTCTTGTAGTTTGTGAAAGCCAGCTCTCGGGTCTGCTGCAGGATCTGCGCGCGCTCCTCGGACAGGCGCTCGGGCTCGCGCGTCAGCTCATCCACGCCGCACGCGCTCAGCTGCGACAGATACGCCGCGAAATCCGGATTTTCCCTCCAGTTCTCGGGGAAACTATCTTTAAATATCGAAGCCAGGATACTCTCATCTTCCACGTCTACGGCAGCCATGATTAAAAGTGTTGATACGGAAGTCGTCAATAAAACTTTATTTAAACGGATTGACGTCACAGGCGTGCGCCAGAGCAAACCCACGTGGCGTACACACAGCGTGAGCGGTTGTTTTTCAGATCTACGGTCATTTGGAAATAAAATAGTTATTATTTTTCATAATGCGTCCGTTAACAGACGACGAGACGAAAACGATGTTCGAGAAACTCTCTAAATAGTAAGTGACATGCTACGGTGTGGCTTGTTTATAGCATAGATGTATTAGTCAGATTGTGTCAAGGTGCAACGTTCAACAATTTTTATGTTTTGTTTATTAAATTAATCAGTGTATTATTATAAGTGGTGTAATATTAGTCACTTTTGGGTTTTTATTTTAAATATTTGGTGGTTATTGATATTTATTTTGCACTGTTTACACTTGTGATTTACATGGATTGATTTAACATGGATTCAACAATTTGTTATGTATTGTTTATTAAATAAATTAGTGTATGATTATAAGTTGTGTAATATTAGTAACTTTTGGCTTTTTATTTTTACTATTATATGGGTAACGTTAATTTCTATTTTGTTTTGTAATGTTTACACTTGTGATTCACATGGATTGAGGTAACATGACGTTCAAGTTGGTTTTATATTCACATTTTCTGACTTTTTCCTTAATGTAATTTCAGAAAAGTATTAATAGGAAAATCATATTAGCAGCCAATGACTATCAAAGCATTATTGTTCACAATTAATTAATTATTTTTCAGATTTTAGACCAAATATGTAAAGTAGTAAACAATATAGGGGGCGCGTCACAAGTTGTCACTGTTGAAAGATTAACAATGTGCGAATATAAAACCAACTTTACCTCAATTTTACATGGTATTATTTTTTTAACTCTTGTGTAATAACTTATTATATAAGCATAGTTAGGGCTGGGCGATATGGCAAAAATGCAATCATGATTAATTATTTTCTATATTGAATAGTGGTGTAACTGGTCACAATTCTCACGATTCAGATCGCATACAGGTTTTTAGTCACGGATCGGACCACTGTTCAGATCAGCAAAAAAGGGGAGGAGACAAATGTAATTTGCTTTCCATTTATTACAAACACAGAAACTTTTGGTTTTAACAGAACCTGTAATTTTAGAAATAATCAAGCTAAATAAAAATAAATTTTTAAATATTCAGTACTGTGAAAAACTCACTGTTACTACTACTGTTGCTCATAACACTAAATGTAGAAATCTAACATTATTATTCGTACAAACCATATTTATTTTTAGACTCATTTTCAATAAATAGCACAGTCAATCACTCATAAAACTTCATGTTTCATTGCTAGATGGATCATTTTTGAAGACTTATTCAGTGGCATATTTTTGATGGCTGGTTGTTGTCACCTCTTGGTTAAATAATGTGATTGCTGCCTTTAACTTTAATTTTTTGGTGTTGTTTAATGCATATGACAGTGATTTTTAACCTTTACCATAACCATCAGTGGTTTTAACTAAACTAGAAACTGTTATCCCAGTATGTCTGTGTTATTTGGACTGTTTGTAACTTCATAACTAATTCAAAAGACTAAAGACTAAGGCCCAATCTCTACCCCTCGTTTTGCGCGTTCCCATCAAGGGGTAGTGGTGTCCCAATTCTCTTTAGCTTGAAGGCGTAGGGCTAAGGGCAAGAGGTATACACCCTTTCGAACAAAGATTTTTCCGGACCACACTCAAAACGGAGGGGTAAAGAAAATTTCCCAGAATACACCTGCCACAACGGCAGTAGTGCTGAATCCGGAAGTAAGGAGATCCACAAATTAGTATTTTTTTTGTCATTATTACGAATTTTTACGACAAACAAACACATGTTTTAATATATTCATAACCGCATTCGTGTTTTACTGTCATGCTTTAAAAAAAAAAACGAAAAAAAAAATCTCTAAATTTTGCGATCTATAATCCCTAATAATAACTCCTGTACAGCAGTCCCACAACATTCTGACACTCGAACGCCCTGTCAGAGCAGTCAAGTGGCTGAAAATGAGCTTTTTAAAGTGTCTGCTATAATGTTAATGTTGTTTTGGTGTGTTTACATAGATGAATACGGCCACTGTGTAAAAACACAGTACAGTTACGATTTTATTGCCACATTAGATTGTTATGATAACATAATATATGCCTTCAGTGATTTCCTGAAGATAAACACCAAAAAATAACACAACTAGATTAACTACAGCAGTCGCGATCGTCTGATCTCATATGAGGCAAGAGATTGCGATGACAAATGATGACGTGTGCAGGTGTTGTCCCAATTCTCAGGGGTAAGTTTTAAGCCTTTCCCCTTAACCCTCGGTTGTATGGGCCAAGGGGTAGGGGTACAAAAATAGAATTGGGATTGGGCCTAAATCTTTTAAGATTAATAAACGTTTGCAAATCACCATCATTTATGTTGCGTGGGTGTTGAGATCCCAATCTTTTAATGATTAATCGTGCAGTTTACACTAAATGCATTAATGCAGACATCTTTACAGAAAACATCTTTACTTGCCTAATAAGCCCACCACATCCTGAATAACCTACTACAACTTCTTCTGTCATCATTATATGTTACAGGAAAGCCTAAATGCTTCTATACATGTGATTTGAATAACGCGAAAGGCTACCTTTCTGCCATCGTTACAAATTTAGGATTAATCTACATGTAAAAAAAACTGTAATAATCTGCGGGTCATGTGTGTTCCGAATCGTGAGTTGTGATCTGTGTTAATCATGGATTAACTAATCCATTACACCCCTAATATTGAACAATAACGATATATGTGTTCCCCTACAGTGACTGTCTATTACGTTGCATCTTTATATTTCATAAAAGCAACTTTAAATCTTACAATTTTGAATAAATATGCTACAATGGGTTTTTTTTCTCACACTTGCAACTTCATTTGACATAATTGCATTTTTTTTTACTTATAAATTCAATCTTTCTTTCCCGATGAATCTAAAGTAAAAAAAGGGTAAAAGTTAAGAAAAAAAGTTAAAGTAAAAAAGCATAAATCTGAAGTGAAGTTTATTTTTAAGCTAATTTCAAGAGGATCATGTGCTAATGATTGCTATTATTATCCAATTTATGATTCACCAATCAGACGATTCCTAAGCCACTATAAATAAATAAACATATAACCTACATGTAAAAAAAAATTATTAATCTGCGGGTCATGTGTGTTCCGAATCGTGGGTTGTGTTTACTGTGATCCGTTACACCCCTAATATTGAACAATAACGATATATATTTCGATATCAGTTGTTAGTTCTTCCAGATATAAAAGAGCATCTTAACAATGACTGACACCACAAATTAAAGGGTCCTTTAAATAGTATAACCTATTTTCAGTGGCTGATAATTTTTGGCAGCCAAAAATTGTATCTCTAAGATCAAAATACTTCTGGATTCCCATTGTTGCACATTTCTGCTGTGAGATTGGTTCTTAGATCAATATAGAGTAAAAAAGTCAAGTGCTTATTATTGTTATTGACATAAATTTTAGTGCGATTCGATGTAATCTCATTTATCGTATTCTTTAAACTGCACCACCAAGAAAAAAGAATGGATTGGATTGGACTCCTAATGTTGCTATAACACACTTGATGCATTTTTTTTTCAGCCTCTACCAAATGGTTATGTCACTTTATGGTAAAAGTACAGAAATTAATACATATACTATGAAAAATCTGAAAATATGAACTGTAAGACCAATTTATTTAAAGAAATATTCAAAATAAAAAAATTTTGAGTACTAAATCATCTTTATTTTTTGAAGTATGCCATAAAATATTGCAGATTCTCATTTGACACACTTTCTTTTTTTTAACAATAAAAACTAAATGTAGTAGTGCAACAGGATGTTTGTTTGATTTCTTTGTAAGCCAGCAATGCTGTGTGTAAACCATTATTTAAAACAGTCTTTCAAGAGTTCACACTTAGATAATGCTCAAGTGAGATAGCAGGTTTGGCATGCTGTCCCGGGAGAGAACCCTGAGCTGAGAGATAGATGAGCCCAAGGTTCCCGCCTGGTCAATGAGCGTTAGGAGGGATACGAGATCAGAAGTTTCTCGAGTGTCCCCTTAAACTTAGGTAAATTTCTGGTATGTATGTATGCGTTAAGTGCTTTTTTTTTTTTTAAACGGTCAAAATATGGTCAACCATTTGGCAGTGCAGGCAGTTAAAGGGTTATTTACATAAGTATTGTGTATGTGTGCTGTGCCATAGACCTATAAATGTATAAATAAGCGCAAAATTAATGGTATTTAATGGTAAATAAATTGATTGTGTCCAGCATTGGGGAGAACATCAAGCTTCTTATCGATCGGCCTGATGGGACTTACTGTTTCAGACTTCAAAATGATCGAGTATATTATATGAGGTAAGATTGTCTGCTGTATTTAAAAATAAATATAGTATAATGTGATCAAGTTACAATAAACTTTTCCCCTTGAGATGTTCTGTTTCTTTAAGTAGTGAATTGGCTTTTGACTATATGAGTAATTAATATTTAGGCCCCATTAGGAGTAAGTCAGTATTTAGAAGTACACTTACATATAGTTGAACAGAATATAGGGCACTTTTCTGCAATTAAAGCAAAAAACAGCCATTTTCTCCATAGGGAATAATTGGCTGTTAATTAATTTTATATGCCTATGTTGATTGTTTAAATTAGTGGAAATAATTTTCAGAACAACTATGTGTAGTAGCTGAATTCATGTAGAAAACCTACATTACCCATAATGCTGTATTGAAAATCCACCAATCAGAGAGATAGATCTTTAATGAAGTGAATTGGCTTTTGACTATATGAGTAATTAATATTTAGCTCCCAATTTAGTCAGTATTTAGAAGGTCGCCCACTGAAGCTAAGCAGGGCTGCGCCCGGTCAGTAACTGGATGGGATACCACATGGGAAAGTTAGGTTGCTGCCAGAAGTGGTGTTAGTGAGGCCAGCAGGGAACTCCCAACCTGCGGTCTGTGTGGGCCCTAATGCCCCAGTATAGTGACGGGGACAGATGAGATGTTAAACCAAGGTACTGACTCTCTGTGGTCATTAAAAATCCCAGGATGTCCTTCCAAAAAGAGTAGGGGTTTAACCCCGGCATCCTGGCCAAATCTGCCCACTGGCCTCTGTCCATCATGGCCTCCTAACCCTCCCCATATCATAATTGGCTTCATCACTTTGTCTCCTCTCCATCAATCAGCTGGTGTGTGGTGTGCAGTCTGGCTCAAAATGGCTGCAGTCGCATCATCCAGGTGGATGCTGCACACTGGTGGTGAATGAGAAGACCCCCCCCCCCCCCCCAATGTGTAAAGCGCTTTAAGTGCCCAGAAAAGTGCTATATAAATGTAAAGAATTTTTATTAAGTACATTTACATATAGTTGACCTCAAAGTGAACAGAATAGAGCACAACACTTTTCTGAAAGTAAAAAAATCCATAAATTTTCTTCATATGGAATAATGGGTTGTTAATGTAGTTTATATGCCTTTGTTGATCCAATTTGTTCAAATTAATCTAAATAATTTTCAGAAATTTCATGTATAGTAGCTGAATTTGTTGCTTATAAAAACTACATTACCATAATGCTGTATTGAAAATCCACCAATCAGAGAGATCCATCTTTAGCTACATTTCTCAATAGTAAAAAGAGCTGCAGATAATCCAATTTAAGAAAGTTGCAAATGTGAATAAGTAATTTTTTTTTCCATTTTAGTGAAAAAATCCTGAAGTTGGCAACAAATGTCTCCAGAGATAAACTGGTATCAGTTGGCACGTGTTTCGGAAAGTTCACGAAGACACAAAAGTTTCGTCTGCACATCACAGCTCTCGATTTCCTCGCACCATATGCTAAGGTACAGATTCATTTTGGATCATGTATTTTTTTACTAGGGATGCCACAATTCTCAATACAGTATTGAACAGTTCGGCACGACATCCACGGTTCAATACGCTCTTGTGAATTTCGTTTTTTTCAGTTTTACGTTTAAATAATTTATATGCGTTTTATTTCTCTCCGATTTGACTGTTTGTGTGTGCCTGTAAGTCTACGAGCTGAGATGAGGAAACTCCTCACCGCGAGTAAATATTCAATCACTATTTAAAGCACATTTTGATAAAAAAAAAAATACTAATAAAATTAGAGAAAATGCATGGTTTTTAGTATACTCGTTTGTTCACTGAAGCAGTACTAAAATATGTGTTTTAAAGGGTATTTGTTGTAAATACAAATTAGTTATATTAATATGTCGTTAACATTTAACACTAGGTGGAAAAGAACTGTTAATAGAATATTTAAAGGTGCAGTATGTAAGTTTGACACCCAGTGGTTAAACTAGGTATTGCACTCCTGGATCAAAATAAACGCAAGCGCGGGTTGCCAGATTAAGTACAGAAGCGAGTGATTTAAACTTTGTTCGAAATAAAAAAGCAACAACACACGATATTAAAAGGAGTTTTGGTTCTAACAAACACCTCAAATTGATAAATTAGAAAAGGCTTCTATTTCTCACAGCTGAACAACAGAAATCTATGACCGTGATCACCTCAGGTAAACCTCATGTGGTTTATTCAGTGCTAAATGCTAACAATGTGAGTTTGAATAGATTATAAACCTTACCGTTTCGTGAGTGAGTGTATATTCTGTGCTTCTAAATGGCTGTATTTAAATTTCTGTCGTGTTTCGTCTGGTGCAAACAGCCAAATTGCTCATCAGTGCATATCTCGTCACAAAGCGTGTTGTTAGAACACACGATTACAATGTAACCTGCTCACCTAATGTTTACGTTTGTAATATTTATATCATTTGCTAATTAATAACCTCATGTGCAACTGAATCTGTCTCATTTTGACGTCTGATACTGTCCATTTCGGTCACAGACGCATGCTTTCAGAGTCTTTCTGAAAGAATGAATGAATGAAATATGCCATTTTCCAACAAGGCAACCCGGAGTGCTGAATTATAATTGGCTAAACCGGCATTGTGCAGGTTAAATTGACCTAAACAAAGACAGCGTTCCGGCACGGAAAAAACATTTTCAAAGCAGAATATCTGACTTCAGCATTGTTTTTCAGTTAAACAAGTATGTTCAATTGGGATGTTTCTTAAATATCTGCACACATATGATGGTATTTTTATGCTTTAGAAGAGTCAAAAACTTACATACAGCACCTTTAAAATAACTATTTAGATGCCGTTTATACACATGAAATAAGCTAAACCTTATTAAATACCCACAAGCGACTTGTGACTTTATATCATATTTTCATTATTTTCATATTTAAAGTAAAATATTTCCTTTCTAATAAAAATAAATGTATTTCCAATCTGATATGTAATGGGGAAAAAAGAAAAATGAGTTCATCTCATCAGACGCTGGACTCGAACCAGTTGATAAGCGATTGCATCTGACATCACTCACGCTGCTGTAAATTGTGCTCTTTAGTTATGGTGTCTCTGACAATTAAACAGTCATGGGCGGAAATCGCTTAAATGGCTTAATCCAATGAGGTGCGTTATTTGCACTTAGCCTAAATAGACACTCTAAAATCGCCTTTTTCCCCCCTCCTCGCAGGGGCCCCAAGTACGCACGGGCCCCTGGTCCTGTGCCCATAATGCCCATTGGTTAATCTGGCCCTGGTTATATCTCTGAACTTTAAATCTATATGCAACGCTGCGATTCCCCTTTCCTTTATTCAGCCGCAATGACATCTGGGACTTCTAGAGCGAGTTCGGTGCTCAAGTCTGCATCCACGTATCCTTGATATCAAGAACACATTCGGGAACTTTCACGTGTCCTCCGTTGTCGGTTTTAAGTTTTGCAACTGAACTTTAACAGTTAATGATGACGTTACACTAGAACACGAGGACGCAAGATCGCTGAAGAACGCATATTGAGAAACAGCCTATGTGTCCTTGTAATCTTTATTCAAAAAATAGCTTCCCTTTCCCTCCCTCTTGTCTTCTCTGATTGGTGTTTATTGGCATGAGGGTGGGGCCAAACTGGTCCATTACATGAGATCAACCAATAGCAAACCGCAACCATCCAATCAGTTCCATTTAGACAAAATCAAGTCCCACCCTACTTTTTATTCACTCATGAAGCAGTTTTAGTTACACTGTACATCACAATAAGGTAGAGCTGCACGATTCTGACAAAAATAAGAATCACTATTTTTTTTTGCTTCAAATAAAGATCACGATTTTCTCACGATTCTGTAGATGTAAATTAAAGGTTAATATGAGAGGCTATTATTATTGTTATTTCAGAATACAACTATTCATAATTCGGATGTAGAATTATTATGTTTGAGACATGCTTGCAATCTGTCATTGACAACATTGTTAGACAGTTTTTTTTCTACTGGTAAAATCAGACATTTGTCATTATCAGATTCCCTCTTGCATTATACTCAACATTATATAGGCTACAGTAGCTATTCTGACACTGTTAAACATTTATTCTCATGCACAACACTCTGTGTTGGCTATGAAAGAACAACATTATATGCTTGTCGTAATCATAACTAAAATGCGATATGATCATTTGAATGATGTGGACGCTTTCGGTTTCTTTTTCACTGTGCGTGCGTGTGCGGTTTATACTTCCCGCGCAGCTCCCAAACGATCGCTCTGTGCCACAAGCTGAATGTTATTTGCAACTTTATTACCTGTTATTCACAGCCTATGCAAGTTCTGTTCACTAAGGTAGGCATCATTCACAGGCGCGCGCCTGCCCTCTCTGTGGTAACAGCTCACGTCACGTGTGTTTTCGCGGCTGCGAATACATCATTACATGCAGACAGAAATTATATTTTTGGGGTGAATTGTACCTTATAAATACAGTATGTGACTCTTTCAACACCATTTGGAGGTGTACATGTTGCTGAGCAATGTATGTAAAACAATGTGAAGACTTGTGCGGCCGTCTTTATGCTTCTCTTCTGAACTTGAAAATATGATTGGCAGAATCCTATCCAAGCTGGATTAAGATCGTCTAGGGAGTCAAATCGAGATCGCAATCTTTTTACGACTAATCGTGCAGCTCTACAATAAGGAAAACTTAACTTTCAACAAACTGGCTGTTTTCATGTAAATAATACACAATGTGATGTGATGTAGTTTAAGGTATGGGTGAAGCCGGGATCGGAGCAGTCATTCCTGTACGGAAACCACATCATGAAGTCCGGCCTGGGCAGAATCACAGAAAACACAAACAAGTACCAGGGAGTGCTGGTGTATTCGATGGCTGACGTACCACTCGTAAGATATTCCCAGATCTCTGTTTGAAAGTCCTAAAACTCTTGTGTGCTGTTGTGGATGTTTTCATTCACCCGGGGGGGATTTTGAGTCTTAATTTGGCCACAACTTTCTCTGTTTCAGCAAATGCACTGATTTTTGATCACAAATCTGATTTTGACACGTTTTGGGAAAACGCTTTGAGAATATTAAATTCACAATACACTTTGGACAAATTCATCACCCTTTTGTTGTGTTTGTGGCTGTTTTTGCCACATTGACTTCCATTGTAATGACATTTTTTGATCACAAAGCCATGACACCATACAATCATGCATTCTTGATTGTTGCTGGTTTTACCTTTTGGGAAGAGGTAAAATTAGCAAGTTTTACTGTTAATCAACTGTTGCAGTGTAAAAAAAAGCTTAGTTCCTAGCTTTTATATGGAGTATAGTGTGTGTGTGCGTGCGTGTGTGTGTATTTTGGCTCGTTTCCACTGACTGGTACAGTACGGGTCACCTTTATCAGGTTTGCATTTCCACTGCTAAAAGGGTACCAATGGTACTCTTTTGGTGGGCGTGATGTACGACAGAAAGTTTCAGTCAACGTCATTTTCGCTCTAGAAAATGTCTAAAGTAAAGCTGTACGGGTCGCTCACATATCATATGAGCAGCACTTCTCCCAAAACAGATGCTTTACACGCATAAATACTGGTGTATAAATGTTTATTACTAACTTTACTATGAACACGAGTTGATTATAACAGCAGATCAATGACGAAATAGCAATAGAAAGTAGTGCGAAATAGCCTACTGTAACGTCTGCAATTATATAAAATAAATAAATAAATGAACATATCGGAGACTGTAAGGGTCTGTATGTGTTCATATATGTTACCACTTACAGAAAAACTACACACAGCAGACATTTAGTCCTTATTTAGGTTCAAAACAACACAAAATAGAGCCCACAGTCAGATCTCTTATGATTAAATGGGTCTGTAATCTTCAGCAGCACGTGTAGCCTCTTGTTAGGAAGTAATTCCATCATTCCGAGTTCATAATAGTCCAAAAGGTGATGATAATAGTTAAACACGGCAGTTTGTTCACATTTGCTGAAAAAATATGCTCCTTTTTTCCGGCTTCTTACCTTGATATGTCTAAGCAAATCAAAAAAACAATCCCTTTAGCTCTCAGAACATAGTAAACATTAGTAAGTGTATTTATATAATCACACTATAATCTGCTGTTTTACTCCATATAAAACTTTTGTTGCACAGGCCTATCTTAAGGATTAATGGTGCTAACTGATAATCGACAGTAAAAACAGCAAATATAACATCTTTCCAACATGGAAAACCAGCAACAATCAAGAATGCATGATTATATGGTGTCATGGCTTTGTGATCTAAAAATGTCATTATAATGCAAGTCAATGGTGCAAAAACAGCCACAAACACAATGAAAGGGTAGTCAATTTGAACAGAACACAAGGGTTAACTCTGGAACTCTGAAAAGTGCTCTGATTGTTTGTTTTTTTGGTGGTCATGTTCACCGTTTTCATCTGATTTCAGGGTTTTGGAGTTGCAGCAAGAACAACGCAGGAGTGCAGGAAAGTCGACCCCATGGCTATTGTGGTTTTCCATCAGGCTGATATTGGAGAATATATCAGAAGTGAAGATACTCTGACATAAGAGGATATCATAGCTCCAGTAGGCATGGACGGTTCATTACATTCTGGCGATTGGATACTTTTAGGCATGAAATGCTTTGAATTCAAAGCGTTATTGTCATCATTTTTCAGCCCATTGCATTCTTTTCAATGTGTTAACAAATATGTGAGTTTCTATTGACCATTTCTGTATTAAAGAAATACAAAAATAAAAATGAGTCATCAAGATTTTGAGATATTTGTGCTTTTTTTTTTTTTTTGGTTTTGTAATCTGGTTATAAATGAATACAGGAAACAATACCAGACTAAATTATATCTTACACAAGCTAGTAAAAGTAATGTTTAGTTTATAAAAAAACTCTAATGTGCAGTTTGTTTAGCAAGACTGACTTAAATTGACTAATTTCCAATATCTTAAGAGAATGAATTTGGCATCAGACTTGTAAGCACGGTTCAATAATTTCAGTCCAAATTATTATAGTGACTTAAAATATACATTTTTACTTGGGGTGCAACGGTTCAATCTACTCACGGTTCGGTATGTATCATTAAAAACTAGTAAACTAGAAAACCGAAAATATGTTTATAATGAGGAGGTCTGGACAAGTGTTGCACTCATCTTTTTTTGTTTTCTCTAACTTGTAAAAGACGTTCTTCTAAGTACAGTAGTTCTACTAGAATCGTTTCAGAACTCGTTCTAATTGGTATTTCATGTCATTTAATTTGTCTTGTTTTTCACTTAATGTTAGGGGAATTAAGGACTTAACTAAACGTAAAGCTTTATTTCTTTTTTGTAAATCAAAAAACAGATGTCTATTTTTTGCATCACATTCAAGCGTGAAAGATGAATCTTTTTGGTCAAACCAGTGGGGGAGAAAAATTATGTTTTGTCACGGTTCTAATAACTCAGCCGGGGTTATGACTTTATTTAATCCACAGTTTAATAACACTTTACTTGAATCACATTGCTCAAATGAAGGCAGTATAATCACTGTAACTCCGTTTAGAGAAAACATTGTTATTCTTACAAATGTATATGGCTATAATAGGTCCAATCTTAACACAGTGTTTTTTTCAGACTTTACTGTTAAACTAGTTTCTTTAAAAATAAAATATCCATCCTCAACAATAAATACAGGTGAGGGCTTTAATGAAGCTCCTGATCTTTGTTTTGATAGATTTCCTCCAAAATATGACAATAATACACCTAATAAAATTGTTAGTGATATTTGTTCTAATCTTCCTTTGGTAGATATTTATAGACTTTTACACAATGACATTTCCTCTTCTTTTACCTGGTTTAAATCTGACTTGACACAGAAATCATGTATAGATTTTTGGTTATTATCTGATAGTTTGATTTCATCTGTTAAATCTTGCACCATCTCCACTGCCCCATTGACTGAATTCATCTGTAGTTCATCAAGAAAGCCTGGATATTGGAAATTAAACGCCTCTATTACAGAACTCGGAATACTGTTTAGGGATTAAAGGCATAATTGACTCTTTTTAAAAAAACACAATCAACTCATCTTAAATTGGGAATTATTAAAATTTGAGTGTCGCAACTTTTCAATAAAATTTAGAAAAAATTTGTCAAAATCTAAGGGACTATATTATGAATCCTTAGTAAAGGAAATTAATCATCTTGCATGTATTACTTCCCCATCTGACACAGAGACAGAACAATTATACACATTAAAAGAAAAATCAAACACTTTCTATATAGAAAAGGCTAAAGGGGCCTTCATTAGATCTAGAGCAAAGTGGTTAGAAGACAGCGAAAAAAATTCTGCATTCTTTTTTTTACTTAGAAAAAAAAAAAATAGTTCCTTGTATATTGATGATAATAATATAGTAACAGATAAAAAAAAAACTTTCAATATTTGTTTCAGATTTTTAACAAAAGTTATATACATCTAATTGAAACTCTGGCTCAAGTGACCTTTTTTTTTTTTAGTAAGTTAAAGCATTTTATTCCTTGCATAAGTAAGATTAATAAAAACCTTTGTGAAGAGGAAATGTCTTTAAGGGAACTGAACGATATCATTAAAAAAACGCCTTTCAACAAAAGTCCAGGACCTGATGGTCTGCCTTTTGAGTTTTATAGAGTTTTCTGGGAAGATATAAGAAACTTAATTTTGTATATGTTTAACGAATGTGTTGTCAATGGAGAACTTGTAGAATCAATGAAACAGGGAGTAAATACCTTGATTCCAAAACCGAATAAAGACCATCTTTACTTGGATAATTGGCGTCCAATTACGCTACTCAACTCGGATTACAAATTACTAGCATCTTTATATGCTACTAGGTTAAAACCATGTTTGGAGGAAATCATATCTCTGCCAATCTGGATTTATGAAGGGAAGAAATATCTCAAATAATATTAGACTGGTATTAGATCTATTGGATTACTCAGAGTTAGTAAATGAGGAGGCTGTAATTTTATTTTTAGATTTTTACAAAGCCTTTGATATACAGTTGAACACAGTTTTATGTATCAGACACTTAATTATTTTGGTTTTGGCCCAACCTTTAAAAAAAAATTATGGAGACATTTTATAATAATATTTTAAGCAGTGTTTCTTTATCCAGTGGTGGTACTTCTCGTTTTATTATTCGGAGAGGCATAAGACAAGGGTGCCCAATTTCACCATTTTTATTTTTGTTAGTTGCAGAAACCCTAAATCTTTATACTGTACATTGTTCCCAAATAAAGGTATTGAAATAGGAGATACCACATTAACTATCAGCCAACTTGCAGATGACACCTGTCATCAGGTGCCAGTTATTTTGGAGGCTTTTAAGCTGTTCTCTGATGCATCAGGTCTATTAGTTAATCTATCCAAAAGTGAAATAATGGCCGTACACCAAAAAGACGAGCTAAGCATAGCAGGAATACATGTTAAAAAGGCAGTTAGATATTGAGGTAAGTAAATCAACCTCAGAACGAATTACAGAAAACTTTTCACAAAGGCTACAAAAAACATCTTTAATTGCTGGCTCCAAAGTAATTTATCTGTATAAGGTAGAGTGCTGATCTTAAAAGCCGAAGGTATTTCCAGACTTGTATACCCTGCACTGTCCTTTATGTAGACTCTAAGATGTGTACCACAATTGACAAAGTTTTATTCAAGTTTATTTGGAGAGGCAAAACAGTATGTTAAAGAAAAACAATAATTAGGAATATATCAAGAGGAGGATTAATTGCATTAGATTTCGAAACTATTAACAATATCTTTAAAATCAATTAGTTTAAGAATTGTCTTTATAACAATAATTCCTTATGGTTCTCTATCCCTAATTTTATCTTTGAAAAATGTGGTGGCCTCCACTTTTTACTAACTTGTGATTTTAAGTGTTTTAAAATTCTTATTAAGATGTCAAATTTTCATAAACAAGCATTAAATACATGGAAACTGATTTAGAAGCATAACTGTTCTCCCCACTCGTGTATCGTCTGGAACAATCAGTATATTTTATTCAAAAACAAGTCCATATTTTGGAATGAATATGTTAAATATGTTGTTACAGACTTATTAAATCATGTAGGGGATTTATATAATTACAGTAAATTTATTAACACTTTTGGTTTAAACATTACTTTGAATGAATACAAAAAATTTTTATCTCCCCAAAATACTTCACCTTATTAAAACCGCAAAACTATATAACCATGTATCTGGCTTACTTCCAGAGCTTACTATTAAGGGCCTTTCTATCATGGATAAAAAATTTAATAACAATTATATCAGGAAAATCCTAACTGCAGATTAAAAGTGTTCCTCCAATATCAATGGTTAAATGGAAATAAGCATTCGCTTCATTCTTTTTTCCCCCAAAAATCTGGTCAGATATTACAAAATATGCAATTCCTAATAAAGCAAAATAAATTAATTTTAAAATATTACATAAAAACTATCCATGCAATGACTTTATTAGTAAGTTTAAGGAAGGTTTTTCACCCTTTTGTTGTTTTTGTAAAATGGAACCGGAAACAATTCTCCACTTATTTTTCAATTGTAGTTACACAAAACTGTTTTGGTCCCAAGTTTCCTTATGACAGTATAACTGATAAAATGGGTTTATTAATGGATTGCAACTCTGGGTTATTGGAAATGGACAAAATAACAAAAATTCTCATTTTATTTGCAAAGTACCACATCCACAAAACAAAATGTATGCTGACTGTACCAAATTGTAAACGATTTCTCATTGATCTAAAAATAATTTATGATTCCCTGACTTCTATACAGAGTAATACCAAAGCTATGAAGACATTAACTGCTGGAAAAAATACTTCATGTACATGATAAATTTTTGTTGTTAATTCCCTTGTATACTGTTTCATGTATAATTCTGTACTCCCCTGTTTAATCAATAATAATAATAATAAAAAAAAACTCTGGTGGTGGATGAGGAGATTCCCTTCAAAAATGTGTAAAAGTCTTTGAGTTACCAGAAAAGCACTATATAAATGTAAGGTATTATTATAAGTGAAGATTGCTGTAATGATGCTGAAAACATCCCAGAAAAGCTCCATTTAAAATATAAAACAGCTATTTTAAATGGCAGTAACATTTCACAACATTAGCGATCAAACAAATGCAAGCTTGGTGACTTTTAAATCTAATGACTTTATTATGTAAAAGAACTTTACATAAGAACATCATAACACCTGCAAGTATCAGAATGATATTTGTTTACACCATTTGTTACAGACATAATTTCATACCTTTTGCTTTTGTGGCTGTAAACCCCGTTTCCAACAAGTTCACACTGCTCAAATCCGCTTCAACCAGTTTTCCGCTCGCACAAATCTGCAGCACTAAAGATCTAATGTGGGGAAAGATTGAAAGTTGGAGTCAAAAGTTTGCGTTTGTTATTTATTTTTTTGGGATGGTATCAGACTTATCACCTCCAATACATTTTTTTTAAAGGTCTGATAGCATATGCAATAGTTGAACTCCTAATGCTATAGATTTGAGGTTAATGAAGGTCATTTAAGAGCAGACGTCCCCCAGCCTTTACAGTCAGTTTTATAGTCAAGTAATATCTAGAATTACGAGTTTTAAACATGTCTGAAAAATAGTGTTGAGGTCAGGCAAATACTGTTGCAGTAGTAATAATAGCACAGAATGCAAAAACCCTAATTATTCTAATGCAAATAATGTCTCTCTTCCACCTGATCAAAACAAGGTATAAAAAAAAGCATGAGATACATTCTTATTTATGTGCTGATAAAGGCAAATCTTCGCATTTCCAATTCAAAAGGTGATCTCGAGGGGTTTTGCGCGTAGTACAAATTCCCTTTACAGAAAACCAATAACTCGTAGACTTTTAGAAATGTTTCTTTAGAATAAAAAATAAATTACATTAAGACATCCTATCCGAGTTACACTGCATGAACCGTCTGCATTGTTTTGTATGATAATCTCAATAATAATAACGATGATGATGATGAACGGGGAATGTGTAAAAATTCATTACATAAATGATGCATAACAAAAAACAGTTGGCACACAAATTCATTACTCATCATAACATAAATAAAATGCTGGATTTACACTTATATTAAATTGCAGAGTAACACATTTTACATCATTATTCTGGATCATAATGACTTTAATCTTTCCATATTTGTGTTAAAATGCCTAATATTGTACCCTGGACATTTTTGAAAGGCTGCGATACCCGGATTAAAGCCTCTTCGCATATTTAAATGAACATCGTAAACGTATGCTAAACTGGAGTGGTTGTCAAAGCCTCTTAAAACTAGCTAGAACTATCTAAAGAGTCTTTTCAGTGCTGTGATATCATTTTCATGTACTGCCATTATTTTCTATGTAGTTTTAATAGATTATTTTATTTTTTAAAAATGCAAAAACAATTAATAAACTAATCATACAGGAGCACAAGTCTTACAAAGCCAGTTGACGACATACAGTACATAATAATTATTTAATATTTTATCTGAATTAGATTCAAAATTCTATTTTTTTTTCTCAGAAATGCGACTTTATTTGCAAGTTTATGCATCATTTAACAATTTTTATGCTCCAGATCAGATTTTTTTTAAAATTGCAAGATAAAAAACACTATTTATATTCGGAACACTATATATAGTCTTGCAATATACGGGGATTAAATATAGCAAAATATAAATTCAATTCTGAGTTTCTTGTAATTCTGACTTTTTTTATTCTATTTTTGAATTTTGTAGCTTACAATTGTAAATATAAATACCAAAATTCATACTTTTTTTTTTCTTTAGTGTTAAAATTTTGCAGTTATGACTTTTTCCAGTAGGGGCACCGCTGGGCCGGCACGGGCCATCTGACAATCTTTTATGGATAAAACCGGGGGACAGAGGAGAGGGGGGTGAAATTTGGGGTGTCGTGGACGAAAGTGTTAAGGGGCCCCTAATAATATCTCTATGGGCCCCAAAACTGTGTGGGCCTTTAGAATCATCCTAACTTTCCCCCTCCTAGCAGCGCCTCAAAATTTAAAGATACAAACTCCCAAGTTTTTCCAGAATTTTGAGACAAATATATCTTGACTTACATAAATTTAGTTGACATTCTGACTTTACTCCCTTAAAATTTGAAATGTTATTCATTGCAAGATTATATCTCACCGCTATCTGTAGTAAATCACAATTCTGAGAAAAAAAGCCTGAATTTTTATATATATATATATATATATATATATATATATATATATATATACACATACACACACACACACACACACACACATAAACATTTCCTGACAAAAGTCTTGTTGCCCTATCCAAGTTTTAGGAACAGCAAACAATAACTTGACTTCTAGCTAATCATTTGGTGTCAAACGTGGCTTATATGAAAGACAAAGGCCTCTAGATTACGCATTTACCAAAATAAATATGATCATGCCTTGATTTTTAAATATTTATTAGGACAGTCTGACTTTGCTTAGACGAAAGTCTTGTCACTTAACAGAAATAATGTCCAGTATAGAATATAAAGTCATTGTGCAGTAGAAAAAGGATTAATATGATCTATGACTCCCATGAGCTTGGAGGATTGCATCCATACATCTCTGCAATGACTCAAATAACTTATTAATAAAGTCATCTGGAATGGCAAAAGAAAGCATTGCAGGACTCCCAGAGTTCATCAAGATTTTTTGGATTCATCTTCAATGCCTCCCCATCTTACCCCAGACATGCTCAATAATGTTCATGTCTGGTGACTGGGCTGGCCAATCCTGGAGCACCTTGACCTTCTTTGCTTTCAGGAACTTTGATGTGGAGGCTGAAGTATGAGAAGGAGCACTATCCTGCTAAAGATTTTGCCCTCTTCCTGTGGTTTGTAATGTAATGAGCAGCACAAATGCCTTGAAAACCCAGGCTATCAATGTTGCCATCCACTCTGCAGATCTCTCGCACGCCCCCATACTGAATATAACCCTAAACCATGATTTTTCCTTCACCAAACTTGACTGATTTCT
>CAIGQZ010032693.1:1554206-1567262 GCA_903798205.1 Danio tinwini
TCACACACACACACACACACACACAAACACACACACACACACACACAAACACACACACACACACACACACACACACACACACACACACACACCTATGAACTGTTGGTGTTACCTGCAGTGGTGTGCTCGCTCTGGTTTAATGCTGCAGCACTTCGGGCACTTGTAAATGACCTCTCCAGGCTTCAGCTGCAGACTCTCCATGTATTCCTTAGTGGCGTTTCCTTTGGGAACTGCACCCTGAAGGACACAAAACACTTCTCATCAAAAAACCCCCATCACAAACTGTTCACAGAGTCTAAATATTGGCCCTTATTTTACCGGATCTGTCAGCATGGTCCTTAGGTGCGACGTCAGCGCCAGCACGGCCAGAAAGTTAAACGCCACGCCGTTGATTAGAGTGTACCAGAAGTTTTTGGAGGGGAGCAGCATGACAAAGTTCACCACGAATTCGGCATACATGACCAGAAACCAGGTCATGAAGGCGCACACCATCCCGCAGCTGTCCTGGATGAACCAGACGCGGCCGGCCGTCACCTCCTCTTCCCCTCCGCTGAGAAGAGGCTGGTGCTGCTCCACATCTCTCAACCGCTGTCCTGAAGACTGCATTCTCTCCTGCTCAGACAGATATATATATTTATATATTCAGAACTTTTTTGATCACCAGCCACTGTGGCAAGTAGTTTTCCAACATTACTAGCCACACAATTTTGTTGTTGGGAAAATATATTTTATATGCATACATTTGACTTTGGCATGCTAAAATGACTCGATTTAGACATTGTGCTATGTTCACATGCCTTCTCATTTATTTCACTTTTTTGTGTGTATGACCCTGCTCAATGTGCATAAGCAAATGGGCAGTGGTTTCACAGTTTACAGCTATAAGTTTTTATTTTACAGGACTTTTCAGAGCTCAACACTGAGGATTTACCAAATTTATCTCTGACCACACTAAAACATTAAATAAATAATTACTTCTTAGCCACAAATGTTAAATAATTTGTCAAAACATGCAAAATATATCTGTATACATGCTCTTTTTATTCAACAAAACCTTCCTTAATAAAAACATTTACATTTAAAAAATAATTATTGCTATGTATCTAAAACTATGCACAGTAGCATAGTCTGTCCAGGCTTAAGCCTGGTTTATACTTCTGCGTCAAGTGATCGATGTAACCCACGGCGTATGCCTCGCGCGTAGCTGTGCATTTATACTTCTGCACGCTGTTTCTGTTTTTTATGCAATACACTTCCGAAACGCTAGCTGGCAGTAGGTGTTTATGTTTCTCTATGTCGAGTTTCTTCGCTGGTGGCTCAAATTCGCTTATTTTGAGGTAGGAACCGGCGGACGTGCAACAACTTTAATCATAAGGCAAACACAAAACAACAGTCTCCATCCGGAGCTATTTTACGGGACTCCACACTTGTAAACACTCGCTGCATCAGGCGCACGGCTCTCACCTCCGCCCACACTCGTCAGCGCTACCAAGCCGACCAATCACAGAGCTTACGCTACGCGCGTCAACGTCGCCGACGGTTAAGGCGAGGGGCTATGCGTCCACGCGTAGGCTGCGCCGTAGCATACGCGTGCGCTTGACGCAGAAGTATAAATCGGCCTTAAGGTCTCACAGATCACTAGTTAACTACACATACATGGGGAGGTAATCTCCTATTAAAGCAATGTTATTGTAACAATGATAATTAAACAATATTAACAAAACTGTAAGCAAAAGAAAGCAGGTGAAAAACATACTGTGTGATAATAAAGGATGATCATGTACACATGGGTAACGTTAGACCCATAATCCGTTCTGTTATAAAGAATAGTTCAAACAAATCTGGCAATCGCTGCTGCTTACAAAAAGACATTTTTATAAACATCCGAAGCTTTTGGTAGCAGCAGGACTGTGGGTGCACGAGCATAACTTTTTGTCCAGTCTATTTGAAAGAGAACCGATCGCAGCAGTTGCGTTTCCTCTAGGCATGGTTGTTTCGCGCCAGGAAACGGGAGCGCGCAAGCCTTTTAAAACAGCCGTGCACATCACATGACCTGTGCGCGAAAGTGATCTTCCTCTCATTCGGTATTCACCTGCTTTCCTTAGCTCACGTAAACTCTACTTTTGTCAGTCATGCTGCTTCTTGATTCTAAGATGACATTTGCACACATAAAAATGATCTTCAACCAGCCAAAATGGCTAGTTAATAGTGTCTGTCTAACCCGCCACGGCTGAAATCTACCCGCATTTGGCAGGTGGTAATGTAAAGCCCTGTATATATATATTTTTAAAATCACTATACTATTTTTTTCATTGTTTATGTATGTGAAATGCTTTGGCAAATGGCAATACTTGAATTTGGGAGATTTATATTATATTCAGGGCTTGACATTAACTTTTTTGATCACCAGCCACTGTGGCTAGTAGTTTTTCTGTATGTATGCATGTATGCATGTATGTATGTATGTATGTATGTATGCATGTATGTATGTATGTATGTATATATACACACACACACATACACATCACATATACATATACATACATATATATATATATATATATATATAAAATATGGTTTGTTTTAACATCACAATTGTAATTTTTTTTTATTGTCAGTTGTATTTAAAGAAAAGTTATGCTAAATAAAAAGTGTATAACAATTATGATTGGCTTTTGACACATTATTTAAAATATGTGGCTAAGAAAAAGCAATTAACTTCTTTTTTTGGTGGGACCTGAACAACTGGCCCGATCCAACCAGTAGAATAAATCCTTAGTGTTGAACACTGGCCTGTATATTATATTATGTTATATTATATTATATTATAAAACTGTATTTTTTTAATTAAAATCAAAGACACAAATCTAAAACATCGGTGTACATCATGAGCTTTAATTTTAAACAATATTATAACATTTAATAATACCATAAAATATTGAAATAATATTCCAAATCTCCCCAAAATAAAACTGCAACAAATAAAGAGAAGGAAAACCTAAGGACCCTCACAGTGTTTTGTAATTAAAATGTGAGTGTGTAAAAGGCTTGCGGGCGGTGTCAGCTTGAATCACTCTTACAGTGTTAAGATTGTGAACTATTTTCTGTGTGAGTATCACAGAAACGCCGCTCCCAATCTACAGTCTTTTGCTAAAGAAACATGGCAGAAGTTTCAGTCTTGGACTTGGCCTAAAACTTAGCATCTCATTTACATAAATACTATTGAGATGCAAATCGCTTACAAAACAAAAGGCCAAACAGACGAAAAGAGAGATGTGTGTGTGTGTGTGTGTGCCTACTGCCAAAAAGCGACAATGAAAATGTGCCTTTAATAAACTTTTGCATTTATGTACTTTATATTCTGGTTTAAGTTACAAACTGAGGTTAATAGATTTGTGCAAATGATATTTTCTCAACAAGTAGAATTGACTCACCACACAGTGCGTCCCTCACAATGACATCCTCTCGAACCCTGCTGGGTTTGAATTCAATGGCATCCACAGTCTGGAGCCTGTTGAGGACAAACACACATCAAGAGTCATGGTTAGAAGTGATCAAACTTACTAGAGGAAAGGAAAGTGTGTCAGTAAGCGGGGCAATGCACAAACAGATGTGAATGTGCTATTATACTACTATTACTATTAAGTTAGAACTACTAATATATATATATATATATATATATATATACACACACATATATACATATTCATTAATTTATTTATTTCAAATCAATGTCTTACATTATTTTTTTTTTATTAAGTTTTATTTATTATTTGTATAAAGTATACATGTTTTTTTAATTATTTTACTATCCACCTATTCATGCTTTTCCTTTTTTTGTTTTTTATTTTATTATTTTTATATCTTTTTAAACTTTTTTATTATTATACAGTTCTCTTTTATTGTCTTAATAATAAAATACTAGTTTATTAATTTTTTCTTATTTCTGTACATATTTAACAAATGTCTAATTGTTTACATTTATCCATATATGTTTTAGTATTATGCATAGTATTCAATTATGAATAGTATTTTTGGTTTTATGGATAATTAATCATAAAATGTAAATAATCTTTAAAATATAAATTCAAGCAAGAGATTTGCTATTTACATACAAAAAGAAAATGCTATTTAGTGGATCTGCCCAGTTGTCAATCAATCAACTTTTATTTATATAGCACTTTACAACAACCACGGTTGACCAAAGTGCTCTACACAAGTCAAAGCAAATTATACAACACAACAGAAAAGGAGACGATGCAAAACAATACAAAAAATATCAATAAAATCCAACAAACATTTTAAAAAGTCAATTTAAACAAGTGGGTCTCAAGCTTGGCTTTAAAACGTGGCAGTTTCATGCTGATCATTTTTATCAATTTACAAAATTCCAATATCTATGATATTATTTCTGGTCAATTACTTTCTATTATGAAACTACTTGAAATGTTGGGGTCATTAATTCCTATGTGAAATAAACAATGTGTTTTAAACATGTAATAAAAACACTTTTAACACAAGGTTATGAAATCTATATGGTGCTAATCTGTGTTTTTATTGTACTTACACAGAATTTGCCTGTTCTGTCCTATTAATCAACTTCTTTGATCAGAAGTCTTAAAATAAGATTTCTTTTTTTTGTTTTAGTTGAGTTATTTAGTTGATATTCATTATAAAAAAAAAATCTCAACATTCCTCCTAGTTGTTATTTTAACATATTAAAAAATATGGCATTATTGTAATTTTTTGTCAAATTCAATCCCTGTAAGTCATTGACAGGTCAAGTTAATGAAATTTAAAATGCAAACAGTCATTTAAATAAAGTGCTAAACAAAGCTCTACATGTTACCAAGCCTAGCCTGAAACCTAGCCTTAAAATAACAAACAGGCTAAAATATATATTGTTCAAACAGAGCAATAGCCCAGTTTTGAGTAGATTTTTTTTTTTATCAATTACCATAATTCAGATTTTTACATTACTATTTCTGGTCAATTACTTTCTATGGGGAAATTACTTGAAATGTTGGTGTCATTGATTCCTATGTGAAATTAAACAACAAGTTTTAAATTATGAATAAATATGTCATAAAAAAAAACACTTTTAACACAAGTTTATGAAATCTATATGATGCTAATCTGCGTGTTTATTGCACTGACACAGATTTTGATAGAATTATTAGGCCTAGCTGCTATTTTTATTTTTTACTTTATATTAGTTTTAGATGTTAGAGATTAAAGACTAAATGAAAACTGAAATATGTACTGTGAAACTGCTGAATAGCTGAACATTTATTGTAACAAAATGGTTTTGGTTTTAGAATTATAATTCCAAAAAACTAATATATTTATTCATATTTAAATAAATATGAATAATGAAATGAATTAAATATATATGTTTTATATTTTCACATCTATTATTATTATTATTATTATTATTTTAGGCATAGCACATGCCAAAACCCTTAGCATGTTTTGTACCATTCCAAATTTGTAGTCAAAAATGAAATAAGGGCTTTAAAGGGTTCATAACTTCCTCCTAAAGTTTGTGTACCATTCCATATATACAAGTCATATGAGGGTGAGTAAAATATGACGCTAATTTTACCTTCATATTTTAAACAACATCATTAAATTTTTCATTAATTTTCAAATTTCAGAAGTCGCCAAAGCAGAATAAACCGCCAACTATTCCAGCATATGTTTTACGCAGCGGATGCCCTTTCAGCCACAACTAAGTACTGGGAAACACCCATTCACACACACTCATACAATACGGCCAATTTAGTTTATTCAATGTCTTTGGACTGTGGGGGAAACCGGAGCACCCAGAGGAAACCCACACCAACACGGGGAGAACATGCAAACTCCACACAGAAATGCAGACTGACCAAGCTAAGGCTCGAACCAGGGATCTTCTTGCTGTGAGGTGACAGTGCTAACCACTGAGCCGCCTCACTAAATTTATCATGTATAAAATTTATGTGAACAGATTCTGACTTAAGTCTAATAGCTGTTTTAGCTGTTTTACCTTAGTTTCAGTTTCTTCTTCTGTGAGATACTATCATATTTCCCGAATAAGCTATAACAATAAATACATAAAGAATAAATAAATTCTGCCCTGGGCAACGCAGTGGCGCAGTAGGTAGTGCTGTCGCCTCACAGCAAGAACATCGCTGGGTCGCAGGTTCGAACCTCGGCTGGGCTGGGTCAGTTGGCATTTCTGTGTGGAGTTTGCATGATCTCCCTGCGTTCGCGTGGGTTTCCTCTGGGTGCTCCGGTTTCCCCCAAAGACATGCGGTACAGGTAAATTGGGTAGGATAAATTGTCCGTAGTGTATGAGTGTGGATGTTTCCCAGAGATGGGTTGCGGCTGGAAGGGCATCCGCTACGTAAAATCATGCTGGATAAGTTGGCGGTTCGAAATATTCTTAAAATCAAGAAGCTTTTTTTTGATTGAAGAATATTTAAACAACTTGTCTTGTTTTCAGATATAATATCCCAAAATTAAGAGTTTTTCTTTAAAACAAGCAAAATGGTCTTGTTTTTTGTTTTGACGTAAGATTCTTTAGCTTGTTTTAAAGAAAAACTCACTTTATTTTGGCAAATTATTTCTTAAAACAAGACAACATTTGAAAAAGCTTCTTGATTTTAAAATTTTTAGATATTTGCACTAAAAACAAGACAAAAACACAAAAACTAAGCTTCTAATTGATTGTGAGGAAAATTTGTGTTTTTTTACATCTGTAAATGATTGACTGCCCAATTATCTAGAACAAGACAAAACATTATATTAAAAATGTATATTAAAAGGAAGGATTCAAGCTATATCTATAGACTATAATAATGTACTGTACACATAATATTAATTGCATATATGTTTTAGGGACCAATTGTACAGACAGTACACCTTTATTCAGCAATATAGCTTTTAACTGAGCAAAACTACTTTTTCTTACTTTGAGTTTTTGTCTTGTTTCTAGTCCAAATATATAAACATTTTTAAATCAAGAAGCATTTTCTAGACAAGCAAAAAATATTGTTGCGTTTAAGAAATAATATGTCAAAATTAAGTGAGTTTTTCTTTGAAACAAGCTAAATATTCTTGTTTTTTGTTTTGACAAACTATTCCTTAGCTTGTTTTAAAAACCCACTCAATAACTAAATAAATGCCGCCATGATATCAAAACAATTAAACTGAAAATCTAAATAAAACACACTGCCATTAACTCTCTCAGTCATACACAAACTGAAACACTGCAAAAACGCTTTTCTTCAAGTTTTTGTCTTGATTCTAGTCCAAATATAAAAAAAATCCTAAATCAAGAAGCCTTTTGTAGACAAACAAAAATATTGTCTTGTTTTTAGAAATAATGTCAAAATTAATTGAGTTTTTCTTTGAAACAAACCAAATATTCTTCTTTTTTGTTTTGACAAACTATTCCTTAGCTTGTTTTAAGGAAAACCCACTTAATAACTAAAATAAATGCTGCAATGATATCAAAACAATTAAACTGAAAATCTAAATAAAATACACTGCCATTAACTCTCTCAGTCATACACAAACTGAAACACTGCAAAAACGCTTTTCTTACTTAAAGTTTTCGTCTTGTTTCTAGTCCAAATATCGAAATATTCTTAAAATCAAGAAGCCTTTTTTTGATTGAAGAATATTTAAACAAGTTGTCTTGTTTTCAGAAATAATATAACAAAATTAAGTGTGTTTTTCTTTAAAACAAGCAAAATGTTCTTTGTTTTTATGGACACGATTATTTAGCTTGTTTTAAAGAAAAACTTACTTCATTTTGGCATATTTATTTTCTCTAACACGACAAATTTTTAGATATTTGGACTTGAAATAAGACAAAAACTCTAAAACTAGGCTTCTAATTGCTTGTGGGGGAAATTTGAATGATTGACTGCCCAATTATTTTTAACAAATTGAAAAATTATACAACAAAATGTATATTAAAAGGAAGGACTCAAGCTATATAGACTATAATAAATGTACTGTATACATAATATTAAATGCATAAATGTTTTAGGGACCTACTGTACTGTATTCAAGACAGTACACAAAGTATTTTTAATCAGTACTTTTATTCAGCAATAAAGCTTTGAACTGAGCAAAAAAACCTCCCCTACTTTAAGTTGTCTTGTTTCTAGTCCAAATATCTAAAAATTCTTAAATTAACAAGCATTTTCGAGACAAGCAAAAAATATTGTTGCATTTTAAGAAACAATACGTCAAAATGGAGTAAGTTTTTCCTTAAAACAAGTCAAACATTCTTGTCAAAACAGAAGAACAAGATTATTTTGCTGGTTTTAAATGAAAAATTCACTTCATTTTGTCATATTATATCTTCATACAAGACAATATGATTTGCTTTATAGATATTTGGACTAGAAACAAAACAAAAACTAACATTTCGCTGTGTAGCTCATAAGGAAATGCGTTTTCATTTCAAGCATTGGTTTCGAGAAGCTTCCCATAGTAAACATACACAAATTCAGTGTGTGGTCGTTATTTTGTAAGCCATCCTAAATCACTGATCTTCTTGTTTATCTCTTTCAAAATCTAATCTTCCGTCACACCCTGAGTATCCAACACAGCATTTAGTTATAAAATCTCCAGCATGACTTTAATACAACACATTTATTAGCTATTACGTACTGAACTGCTTTAACAGTCTAATGAAATATCAGTACAACACACTTAAATCGTACTGATAAATAAATCGCAGCCATACAAACACCACCATGGTTCACTTTCTTTATCGAAACACTGAGCTCGTGCTTTCACTTACCGCCTCCGAAATGAGATTTGATCCTCCAGCTGCGATTCTCAGATGAGCGAGTGGCAAATGTAAATCTATCATTTCATTTCTGGGGCTTTTTGAAGGATTTCATGGGTGAGAAATAAAGATGAGGGTCACACACACTTCCGGGGTCCAGAGCGATCATTATTTCTGCTGCTTCTGCTGTGTGCTGACTGACGGGTCCGTGTGCACGCCGCCGCGCCTCTGACCCCTGCAGGCCGACAGCAGAACTGCAGTGGGAGTTTATGGCCTTAATGATGAGCTCCTCCAGGAGCATCTGCTCACTTTCGGTCTCGACGGAAAATATTAAATTATTATTATTTTATGAGGGAGATCTCAAAGGGGATCTATGAAGAGAGAGAGAGGACGCGAAATTAATATCATGTGCTGTAACGTGGATTCAAGACGTGTTGCTTTAAGTGAAGAAAAAGTGACATTTTCAGCTGTACTCAATTTTCTAGATAGTGGTTAATTAATGAATAACATGTTAATTATTATTTCAGGTCATGTGATGCAGAGCATATTAGTCAGATGTTTAAATAGTTTTGGAGCTGGAAATTATGTTTGAATACTACTGTTTTCAAAATTATAAATAAAAGTATATTTTATTTTATTAATTGCATTATTTATTCATTCATTTATTCATTCAATCATTTTCTTTTCGGCTTAGTCCGTTTATTAATCTGGAGTCGCCACAGCGGAATGAATCGCCAACTTATCCAGCACTCAGCAGCGGATGCCCTTCCAGCTGCAACCCATCTCTGGGAAACATCCATGCACACTCATTCACACTTATACACTACAGACAATTTAGCCAACCCAATTCACCTATACCGCATGTCTTTGGACTGTGGGGGAAACCGGAGCATCTGGAGGAAACCCATGCAAACACAGGGAGAACATGCAAACTCCACAAGGAAACGCCAACTGACCCAGCTGAGGCTCGAACCAGCGACCTTCTTGCTGTGAGGCGACAGCACTACCTACTGCACCACTGCGTCGCCCTAATTGCATTATATATAATTATATAAGTATTAGTTCTGTAATTCTTATCAATGTCAGAAATATTTTCAGGAAAAAATAAATGAATAAAACATATTCATGGTAGTTGTATGTTTTTAACTAAATATATTTAGTCTTGCTCCCTGGGAAAGTCTATGCAGGGTACTGGAGATCCGGCTGATGGTTGAAACTAGGATCCAGGAAGAACAAAGCGGTTTTCCTGCAGGGCGTGGCACACTGGACCAGTTCTATACCCTTACCAGGGTGCTCAATGGTTCATGGGAGTATGCTCAACCAGTCCACATGTATTTTGTGGACTTGGAGAAGGCGTTTGACCGTGTCCCTCGTGTCATTCTGTGGAGGGTGCTCGGGGAGTGTGGGGTCAGAGGCGCTTTGCTAAGGGCCGTCTCGTCCCTGTGTGAACAGAGTAGGAGTCTGGTTCCGGCGGATTGGACACGCAAACTGTGTACATACTTTTACGTGAATGCACTCGAATGAACTGTTCAATACTGGTATCTGTTAAATCCATAGACTGTAAAAGATATGGACGTAGTATCCGTGACGTCACCCATAGGTTTATGAAGAACCCAAAAGAAGCTACAAGTAGGCGTGGCCAACCGTTGTCATTTTGTTACCATGTCATTGCATCAACCGGGGCATACCATACAAGGGCAAAGAGGCGGAGCGTGAGGGAGCTAGCATGAGAAACACTTAATACTTCATTACCTGCGACTCCTTTGTGTTCTGACCACATGTGCTTGGTTGTATACTATATCAATAAAGTGTTTAGACTTTTAAAAACACTGATTCATAAGCAATGTCATAAGCACAATGCTTAGTGGCTCAATGTATTACACATTGAGCCACTATAAGCATGGTTCTTATGACGTTTTTCAACAGGAGGAAAGTGCGAATTACCTCCAAACACTTCAGATAGAGTCTGTGTTAGTAAATGCAGGGCTATTGATGAAATCCAGGCAGAACACTGTATGACAACGCTTCAGATGACTATTCTAGAGCCTACAGCTAATCAATTTGTCAGATTCTGGAGTGCGATATAGGTCCAAAGAACATTATAAATGATAGATGATCTTAAATAAAACAAATACATTTATAGAGATGGTATAAGTATATCATTTCACTCACCTGGGAAACGGAGGCCATGTGAATGGTTTGTGAGCACAATTAAGTGCACACAGCATGCCATATCATCTGATAATTGCAAGAAATAATTCCAAAAGGCAACTGACTGTGTAAAGCCACATAAAACAACACAAAAACACAATGAATATGCCGAGATCAGCGACTAATCAGCTGAGGTGACCTGACGGCGACCAGTGAGAGGTAGCTGTCACTCAAGTGGTCACGCCCTTAATTATGCAAAAATAATATAACCTAATATAAAGAAAATGGATGAGTTATAAAAAAATTCACCCTTACAGTTGTCATGAAGGGTAATATTAGCTATATGAACCAAAATCGTTCTTTGTATCAGGCTGTAAACAACTTTTTTCTGCTGTAAAGTTGGCCATTTTAACAGTGGGCTCATCAGACATATTGCTCTATTATGGAGCCAGGACTAGCGGAATTTCGATGAATTGCAGTTTCAGTTACTTCCGTATGGGCTTCCCGAGAGAGAGCGGGAGGTTGCCGCTTGGTAAAATCCCTTGTATTTCACACAGAAAAATTAAATGTTCTTTAAATGCAAACAGCTTTGTGGCCAATGTGCGCGGTCAGTCATGTGAGAGTATATACGCTGTTTGCGTGTCTTGGGAGGGAGTTCAAGCCAAACAGTGAGAACAGCGCCTACTAGGGTCACCGAATACGATGGTCACAATATTTGGTGTAACATTCATCGAACATGGACCTTCAGCATGCACTGGGGCGGTTTGCTGCCGAGTGTAACGCGGCTGGGATGAGAATCAGCACCTCCAAGTCCGAGGCCATGGTGCTCCACCGGAAAAAGGAGGTTTGCCATCTTGAGGAGTGAGGGAAGGATGGAACGTGAGATTGACAGGCGGATCGGTGCAGCGGCAGCAGTAATGCGGTCCATGTACCGGTTCGTTGTGGTAAAGAAGGAGCTGAGCCAAAAGGCAAATTTAGAATACAAAAAGATGTTTTATAGAATTATCTGTTGTCTTAGACATATGGCAGAGAATTAGATTCATTAAGTCTCCCTGACTCGTCATCCCTCCTTTATGCTTTATACAAAAATATATATCAGTAGGCATGCTTCACAACCATATTATTGAAACTTGTCGACATGCAAAACTCACTGGGAATGAACCGACAATTATTCCGGCATCTGTTTTACACAGCGGATGCTCTTCCAGCTGCAACCCAGCACTGTAGTAGTAGCAAACTCCACACAGAAATGCCAACTGACCCAGCCGAGGCTCGAACCAGCGACCTTCTTGCTGTGAGGCGACAGCACTACCTATGGCGCCCCGCCTTATATTATATTATATTATATTATATTATATTATATTATATTATATTATATTATATTATATTATATTATATTATATTATATTACATGGTCTGGTCTATAAACATTGTTAAAATTAAAAAGTAAAAATAGAAAATATTTTGTATGTTTTGTCAAACTGAGTTTAAGTTTTACATTTTCTTGTTTAAATTAATGTTTATTTTATTTGCCTTTACAAAACTCCCTACTATGGAAGACCTATTTTGAAACTTACAGACATTAATGCAATTGTGAGTAGTATAGGTTTCTTTAAAATTTATGTAAGAACATTATTCATCTTTAATATATAAACAATGACAATTCGACTAGCAAAAAAGGCCTCTGCTTGTGATGCTTTAATTGACCACTGGGTGGCGCTACAGGTCCCCATTTCTTTTACCTTCACCCCTCGTTCACCTTTTAACGTAACGTGTGCATTTTTCTCCACACTAAGTTGTTTTATTGTGGTAAAAATGCCAAATTAGTTCATACTTCATTTTTTTATGAAACTGTGTTATGCACATGAGATGCTTTTTCTAAGTTATACTTAAAAATATACTTCTAGTGCACAAATCTGAATTTAAGTTCGAGACTCTTGTTTTCCCTCTTCATTTCTTCTGTCTTTCCCCCTTTTTTGACTTTATACAATCAAAGGGGTTTTTAAGAGCTGATTTTGGGAGTCTGTATTTAATCACTCAATAATTCATAAAAAAATAATTCATACAATTAATCTGAATAAAATAAAACAAAATAATAATAATAATAATAATAA
>CAIGQZ010032693.1:1567662-1587142 GCA_903798205.1 Danio tinwini
CACACACACACACACACACACACACACACACACACACACACACACGCCACATGCGAAAAAATCATATCATCACGCTATATTAGCAATATCACTCTCATATTTGCATGTTGTGTTTATATACATAACATGGTTATTAATCAGTCTAAAATAATTCTAATTTAATTATAAAATATTTGTTAGGATGAATGTTATGTTCTAATTTTGATTAATGTCAAGATAAATAACAAAATAAATAAATAAAATATTAAATAAATACTTATTTTTGATGGTTGTATACATTTTATACCCTATGATTTATAGAGAATTGTACAAATATTTTGAGAAATTGTAAATATATATATTGTATATATATATATATATATATATATATATATTTTTTTATTTAAAATATACAATAAAAATTTGTTATAATATTAATCTAATATTAATTATACATGATTAATATTAATATATAATAAAATTTTAATTTTAGTAGCATTGTAATATTAGTAGCAGTGTAATATTATAGTAGCATTGTAATATTATTATAGCAGTGTAATATTAGTATTTGACGATAGCATTTTACTAATCAAATAATTCATCGTAATTTAACTGAAATACAAAAAATTATATTATATTACATTACATGACATATTACATTATATTATTCATTTATTTGTTTTCTTTTTGGCTTAGTCCCTTTATTAATCAGGGGTCGCCACAGTGGAACGAACCGCCAACTTATCCAGCATATATTTTACGCAGCTGGTCTTCCAACCACAACCCAAAACTTGGAAACACCCATACACACTCATTCACACACTTACACTACAGCCAATTTTGCTTATTCAATTGATCTATGGTGCATATCTTTGGACTTGTGGGGGAAACCAGAGCACCCAGAGGAAACTCACGCCAACAAGGGGAGAACATGCAAACTCCACACTAAAATGCCAACTGGCCCAGCCGAGACTCGAACCAGCGAGCTTCTTGCTATGAGGCAATCGTGCTACCCACTGCACCACCATGATGCCGACATAATATATTATAATTATATTTTAAGTTTACTAGGCTACTATAACATTAAAATAAGTTTACAATTTAAATATAAATTACAATTTTAATAATTTTTCAAACAAGAATGATTTTTCTACGATAATTTTTGATGATTAAATTTTCAATATTAAATCTCTTAAAAAAACTTTAAAATCCTTATTAGGAAAATACTTGTTAGAGGAATTGAATAAATAAAATAAATAAATAAATAAATAAAATAAAATAAATAAATAAAATTAAGTAAAATAAAATAATTAAAATAAATAAACAAACAAATAAATAAAATAATAATAAATAAAATTAAGTAATTTCCCAGAGATGGGTTGCGGCTGGAAGGGCATCCGCTGCGTAAAACACATGCTGGATAAGTTGGCAGTTCATTCCGCTGTGGCAACCCCAGATTAATAAAGGGACTAAGCCGAAAAGAAAATGAATGAATTAAAAAATTAAGTAAAATAAAATTAAATATTTAAAATAAAAAACAAAACAAAAATAAATAAATAAATAAAATAATTAAATAAACAAATAATAAAAAATAAAATAAAAGATAAATAAATAAATGAATAAAATAAAAAAAATAAACAAACAAACAAGTAAATACATAAATAAATAAATAATTTATCCATCAAGCTATTGCATGCAAACCTAATACTTACGGAGATTAAATTAAAAGCTTTATTTCCTGACACAAACATATAAGCAAACTGTTCATTTCTCGGACGCGACCAAATGTCATTTTCCAATTAAAAAGATTAAATTACACTGCAATTATGGTAAAATCTTGTGAAGTGTGAAATTAAGGCCAGCTCTTTTGTTTTCTGCCTCTTGTAGTATAGTGAAGTGCATTGAGGTGCAAATGATTCTGTCATCCGGCCAGACTGAGAGCAGCTCATAATGACTCAGATATACGCCACAAAACATCTTTGACTAAACCTGAATTATTAAACATCCCACTAATGCCACAAACCCCATAGCAATGGGGGAAAAAACAGAAAGGACTCAGAGCTAATTATTTTTTAAAAGCTTTTATAAATCCAAACTCAAACAGGAGCCAAAGTTATTCTCTGCGCAAGAAATGAAAATGCGTAAGGTTTCATATTCAGTGTTTCATTTAATGCCATGAGACCGATGCTTGTCATTTTTACTGTGAATAATCTGAGGGACAGATCTTGAGTAATGTGACACTTACATCATACTTTGCCTCTGAATTAATATTTCAGGGTTCGTTATGGTCTCTCAGACAGCTCGTTTGCAGTTATGTAAACTGATTTGTTATTTTATTTACTTATTTTGCAGCCATGTGTGGTTTACTTTGCTTATTATAGATGGTGTGTTTCAAAGCAATAATTAATTTAGGATGAATATGTTAGTATTAAGCTCTTAAAGATATTAAACAGAAGTTGTTCAGACTTTTATTTCAGTATGTTGATGTACTTCTAACTGAAACTGAATATGGATCGGGGGGGCGAGGCTTTCTTTTGCACATCATTCCTTTTTTTTCCTGCTATGGAAGTCAATGGTTAGGTTTTCAGCTTTCTTCAAAATTCAGTATACACTACCTGACAAAGTCCTGTCATCGATCCCAGTTGTAAGAGCAACAAATCATACCTTGACTTTTAGTTGATCATTTGGAAAAGTGGCAGAAGGTAGATTTTTCTGCTGAATCATCTGTTGAGCTGCATCCCAATCATCACACTGCAGAAGACCTATTAGAACCAGCGTGGACCCAAGATTCTCAGAGAAGTCAGTCAAGTTTGGTGAAGGAAAAATCATAGTTTGCAGTTACTTTCAGTATGGGGGTGTGCAAGAGATCTGCAGAGTGGATGGCAACATCAATAGCCTGAGGTATCAAGACATTTGTGCTGCCCATTACATTACAAACCACAGGGGAGGGTGAATTCTTCAGCAGGATAGTGCTCCTTCTCATACTTCAGCCTCCACATCAAAGTTCCTGAAAGCAAAGAAGGTCAAGGTGCTCCAGGATTGGCCAGCCCAGTCACCAGACATGAACATTATTGAGCATGTCTGGGGTAAGATGAAGAAGGAGGCATTGAATATTAATCCAATAATTTTGATGAACTCTGGGAGTCCTGCAATCCTTCCTTTGCCATTCCAGATGACTTTATTAATACGTTATTTGAGTCATTGCAGAGATGTATGGATGCAGTCCTCTAAGCTCATGGGAGTCACACACAATATTAATTCTTTTTCCACTGCACCATGACTTTATATTCTATACTGTACATTGTTTATGTTAAGTGACAAGACTTTCGTCTAAGCAAAGTCAGATCTTACTGTCCTAATTTAATACTTAAAAATCAAGGCATGATCATATTTTATTTTGGTCAAATAAGCGTAATCTAGAGGCCTTTGCCTTTCATTTAAGCCACTTCTGATACCAAATGATCAACTGCTGTAGAAGTCAAGTAATTATTTGATGTTCCTAGAACTTGGATAGGAGACAAGACTTTTGTCAGGTAGTGTACTGTATATCCAAGATCTTATTTAGGGATCAACAGTAAAAAGAAACTCATAGTCATAAAAAAGGCAAGTAAATAATATTAGTTTTGGGATGAACCATCCGTTTTTCCACCAAAAAAAGTGGTTTAATTTTCCTTAATAAAACAAGTTCTTGCCTTAAGTTTTTAAGTTGAACCAAATTAAATCTTATATAATATGTATAATATAAATCTTGCATATGATTTAACAAAATCAGGTTATTCATTCCTTTTCTTTTTGGCTTAGTTCCTTTATTAATCTGGGGTCGCCACAGCGGAATGCACCACCAACTTATCTAGCATATGTTTTACGCAGCGGATGCTCTTTTAGCTGCAACCAATCACTGGGAAACACCCATACACACTCAATCACACACATACACTACGGCCAATTTAGCTTACCCATTTAACCTACAGCACATGTCTTTGGACTGTGGAGAACACGGGGAGAACATGCAAACTTCACACAGAAATGCCAACTGACCCAGCTGACTTGCCGTGAGGTGATTGTGCTATCCACTGCGCCACCATGTAGTCAAAATTAGTTAAACTTGATTAACTTAAAGGGCACCTATTATGCAAAATCACTTATATAAAGGGTTTAAACAGAGTTTTGGGGAAACAGTGTGTGGACATATACTCTAATAATAAAAAAAAATATTATTTTATATAATCACACTTGATGAAAACAGTCTGCAGAAAGACTTTGATTGACATTCACGTGTCATCAGAGGGGAAAGCCCCGCCCATTAGTGACAATCTCTCCCTCATTTGCATGAACAGCCCTGAATGAGAAGCAGCCGTTTGCCATTAGTTTAGAATCTGCCACTATGCTGACACATAGGCATTTGTAGCTCCGCCCTCTTTAAAAAGAGCACAATCTTATTTGAATTTAAAGACAGTCACCAAAATGCCACAATTTAGATCACAGCCTAAAAAAACTGTTTCAAAAAGTTAAAAAACATTATTTGTGTGATTTTTTTGAGCTGAAACTTCACACACACGCTCTATGGACTTATTTTACATCTAGTAAAAAGGAGCATAATAGGTCCCCTTTATCTGTAATAACTGATGTGGTTATGACCTTTGTGGAAAAAAGCATGCATTGATGAGTCTTGCATAATAAAGCACATTTTGATTTCCCGCTGACTCAGAGCTTATCAAACCTTTTAGATGTGTTACTAAGTATAGGCTGCGCTTGAAATGTTTTGTCACGTGACTGGATTGATGCGAGATAAAACCACATCCGTGTGCAGTAAGAGGAGCAGTGGATGTATGGAGGAGGGTTTCACTCTCACCTCAAGTTCTCAGCTCTCTGCGGGTGAAGATGAGATCGGATTAGTGCTAAAACTGGCGCTGGCAGATGTTTCGTGTCCATCCAGATGATCCCTTCCACTGGAGAGAAATCATGGCTCGAAGTGCAAATGCAGGACGTATCAAAAGAGAGGTTTTGGTGAATTTAGAGTAAATTGTGTAACGGGAGTATACAGCTGAAGTCTGAATTATTAGTCCTTCTAAATAATTTAATATACAATTTCTGTTTAACGGAAAGATTTTTTTTCAACAATATAAGTTGGTGGTTCATTCCGCTGTGGCGACCCCAGATTAATAAAGGAACTAAGCGGAAAATGAATAAATGAATGAATGATGACAGATTTGATTTGCGATTTCATTTTTTAGTCAAGCTTCAGCTCAATAATCTGTATTGTAGCTTCTTACTGCTAAAATGTAGTGAGTGGAACTGAAAAGATATCAACTTATATTAACAAACAATTCTGAAATTGTACTTTGCTAGCTACTAGATTGAGTGTCATTGACAATACTTTTAGTTGTATTTCCTCGTGCTGTGGCAAGAATTCTGTGACAGCTCTTACAAATTACCTGGTTTTGTTTGGTGTCTTTGACTTTGAAACCAAGATATTCCCATATTACCGAAGTGCTGTTTTTCTTTCATATTAATTCTTCTGTTAATGCTTCTGAAGCGGCAGACGCCATCATCCCACTCATTCACGCTTTTGGTTTGTTTATTATTTTATTGTGGGCATTCTGCATAGTTTCACGCAGATGTAATTGGGCAGAACGAAAGTGTGCTCACTCAATTGGCTAGTAAGACTATCACACACAGACAGCAGTCACGCATTTGCTTTGGGTGGGGGAAGTTAAATAATATATATTTCATATCGCAGCCTCTTGCGATTAGCTAATCGCAATGTTTCAAAACGCGATTGCAATTCCATTTTGATCGATTGCACAGCCTTAGTGTGGAGTTTGCATGTTCTCTCCATGTGTGTGTGGGTTTTTTCCAGGTGCTCCGTTTTCCCCACAAGTCCAAGGACATGTGGTATACAATAGGTGAACTGGGTATGCTAAAAATTTGCCGTAGTGTATGTGTGTGAATGACAGTGTATGGATGTTTCCCAGTAATGAGTTGCAGCTGGAAGGGCATCCGCTGTGTAAAATATATGCTGGTGGTTCATTCTGCTGTGGCGACCCCAGAATAATAAAGGGACTAAGCTGAAAAGAAAATGAATGAATGAATATATGAATGATGACAGTACATTATATTTTACTAGATGTTTTTCAAGATACTAGTATTCAGCTTAAAGTGACATTTAAAGGCTTAACTAGGCAAGTCATTGTATAAGGATGGTTTGTTCTGTAGACAATGGAAAAAATATTGCTTAAGGGGGCTAATAATAATGACCTTAAAATGGTTGAAATTAAAAACTACTTTTATACTAGCCAAAATGAAACACATAAGACTTTCTCCAGAAAAAAAACAAACTTTTCTACATTTCTAATTATAATAGTTTTAATAACTAATTTCTAATAACTGATTTCCTTTATCTTTGCCATCATGACAGTAGGCGACGTGGTGCAAATGCTGTTGGCATTTCTGTGTGGAGTAGGGCTGTGCGATTTTGGGAAAATATTTAATTGCAATTTTTTATTTGACAGATATTGCAATTTCGTTTTGATTTGCGATTTCATTTTTTAGTCAAGCTTCAGCTCAATAATCTGTATTGTAGCTTCTTACTGCTAAAATGCAGTGAGTGGAACTGAAAAGATATCAACTTATATTAACAAACAATTCTGAAATTGTACTTTGCTAGCTACTAGATTGAGTGTCATTGACAATACTTTTAGTTGTATTTCCTCGTGCTGTGGCAAGAATTCTGTGACAGCTCTTACAAATTACCTGGTTTTGTTTGGTGTCTTTGACTTTGAAACCAAGATATTCCCATATTACCGAAGTGCTGTTTTTCTTTGATATTAATTTGTCTGTTAATGCTTCTGAAGCGGCAAATGCCATCATCCCACTCATTCATGCTTTCCGGTTTGTTTATTATTTTATTGTGGGTATTCTGCATAGTTTGGTTGCACAATTCTAATTGGGCAGAACGAAAGTGTGCTCACTCAATTGGCTAGTAAGACTATCACACACAGACAGCAGTCACGCATTCGCTTTGGGTGGGGGAAGTTAAATAATATATATTTCATATCGCAGCCTTGAATAGCGATTGCAATTCGATTTTGATTAATCGCACAACCCTAGTGTGGAGTTTGCATGTTCTCCCTGTGTTCCTGTGGGTTTTTTTCCAGGTGCTCCGGTTTCCCCCACAAGTCCAAGGACATGGAACTGGACTGGTGAACTGGGTATGCAAAAAATTTGCCATAGTGTGTGTGTGAAAGACAGTGTATGGATGTTTCACAGTGAGGAGTTGCAGCTGGAAGGGCATCCGCTGTGTAAAATATATGCTGGATAAGTTAGTGGTTCATTCCGCTGTGGTGACCTCAGATTAATAAAGGGACTAAGCCGAAAAGAAAATGAATGAATGAATGATGACAGTGCATAATATTGTACTAGTTTTTTTTTAAGTTACTTGTATTCAGCTTAAAGTGACATTTCAAGGCTTAACTAGGCAAGTCATTGTAAAAGGATGGTTTGTTCTGTAGACAATAAAAAAATATATATATTGCTTAAGGGGGCTAATAATATTGACCTTAAAATGGTTAAAATTAAAAACTACTTTTATACTAGCCAAAATAATACACATAAGACATTCTCCAGAAAAAAATACTATAGGAAATACTGTGAAAAGTTCCTTGCTCTGTTAAAGATAATTAGGGAAATGTTTGAAAAAGAAAAAACAATTCACATGAGGGCGAATATTTGCAGACAAAGCAAAAAAATAACAACCAAGATGTATCTTTCATGCAGTTTGCTCCAATAATCTTGGCACCATTGGGAAATATGAGAAAAGTAGGTTGTGTAGAAAGGAGTTTATTGTTTAACCTTTTGATTATTTGCTCAAAACATACCTTTTTGTCTAATGACAACGCAATTAACGAGGTTTCATTGGGACAATTTAATTTTTTTAATGTTCAATCCACTTAAATTCGATAAATCTGTTAAGTTCGATTTGTGTTTTGACATGAATAAAATATATATGACCCAGCAATTTTTACAGTGTTATTTAAAATGAGCTGAAACAACACAATTCTTGAGATTTTGTTTGTGACAATTGTTTTATGTTCAATCATCTTAAATTTGTGAAGTTAATTTAATCAATTTGTGTTGGGACAACAGGAAGGCATTGTGTGGAACCCAGAATTTCCGACAGTGTAGGTCAAAATTATCTTTTTTTTTTCTGTTATGCCAAAATCATTAGAATATCAAGTAAAGATCATGTTCCACAGAGACATTTAGTAAATTTCCTACATTAATATTTAAACTCTTGAATTAATAAAATAAGTTTTTTAACAGTAATATGCATTGTTGAGGACTTAATTTGATCAACTTAAAACACGAGTTTCTCAATATTCACTCAGATATCATACAGTTTCATCCATCCAGGGTTTTTCTTTAGTGCTTTAGTGTTCTGATAAGGATCTTATTTTGTGTGTGTGTGTGTGTGTGTGTGTGTGTGTGTGTGTGTGTGTGTATAAGTGTGTGTGTGTGTGTGTGTGTGTGTGTAAGTGTGTGTGTGTGTGTGTACGTGTGTATTTTTTATGAAGAATGTTCCCATTTTTGTTATTTTAATATGTCGAAGATTTTGGAATTATCTATTATTGGTTTGTGTTCTGAAATTGATTGTTTGATTGATTTATTGGGCAATTATAAATCCCTTTTTTTCCCTACGGCAGCCATATTGCACCAGACCACACACTAGCTAACTGGTGAAGAGGAGACACAGTGATGAAGCCAATTATGAGTTGGGTCGGGTAGAAAACGGTGTGGGTCAGGCTGCTGGTGAACAAAGGCTGAATGTACGGCAGGATCGGTTGGGTGCGGTATAAAACCTGGCAGGAGCGGGATTAAAATTTTAGTCCTATACGCAGATCTCTACCAGTGGGCAAATTTGGCCAGGACGCTAAGGTTGAACCCCTACTCTTTTTCAAAGGACATCCTGGGATTTTTAACGACCACAGAAAGTCAGGACCTCACTTTAACCAAATTCCTGGCCAAATTTGCCCACTAGCCGCTGTCCATCATGGCCTCCTAACCATCCCCATATCATAATTGGCTCACTCTGTCTCCTCTCCTCCAATCAGCTGGTGTGTGGTGTGCGGTCTGGCGCTATAAGGCTGCTGTCGCGTCATCCAGGTGGATGCTGCACACTGGTGGTGGATGAGGAGATTCCCCCAATGTGTAAAGCGATTTGAGTGTCCAGAAAAGCGCTGAATAAATGTAAGGAATTATTATTATTATTAACAACGTCTCATCCGAAAGACAGTGTTCACTGAGCAGTATAGAGTCCCCATCAATATATTGGGGCGTTAGGACCCACAAAGAACACAGATTTGAGCGCCCCTGCTGGCTTCACTAACACCACTCCCAGTAGCAACCTAGCTTTCCCATGTGGTCTTCTGACTAGGCTCACCCTGCTTCACTTCAGTGGGTGACCATGTGAGAGTTGCAGAGAGCTAGCTGGCAGCTAGAAGGAACCATAAAGAAGGAAGGGAAAAAAAGGTAAAAAAAATCTATACATATCTTCCCAGCCTAATTTTTCCTCATATTTACTAAGAATGTCAATATTAAGCACAATAGTTGTTAATGAATGAGTCTCGTCATAAGGTTTGCACTAGTATAGTGAGCAGCGGTTATGCGGGGTCAGATGTTGCGTGTAGGACTGTGCCAGGAACTACAGGCTCTGTGAATCTCTGGAGTGCGGTATCAATAATTCAATAAAGAAGACAAGCACTCCTTTTACCGCTCTTTCCGTCTGGCGGCTGCTGTGCTGTTTCATTTTTTCCTTCATATCCTGCCGATAAAACTCTTTTTTTTTTAATGCACTCTGAAAAACTCCACAAAGGAGCTCCAAACATTCACTGCAGCCTATGAGGATGTCTAAATAAAAAACAAGGAACAGAAGATTCACTTTTAGAATCACTGCACATGGAAATAATTCTATGCCGTTGTGGCAAAACCTGCAGTGTAAACATTTGAAAATGCTGCATAATGTGTTATTTAACATATTTAAAAAACATTTTATCACATATTGCATATTGTGAATTAAAGCAAAATCAGTCGTTTACATTATTACAGTGCAACTATTTATTTTACTACTGAGTAATTGTCACGATCAACAGCAATCTAGCACATGCAGATCTCTGGAGAACTACACATCTTCCACCACATAAACTACAACTACCATGATGCTGTGCGCCGATCAACACCTGCTACAGCTGACACTTGCACACACACATACAGCTGAAACTCATAATCAATGATCACCTGGACTATAAAGACACCTTTCATTTTCACACACATTAAGTATGTGAATGCAACACCTGCTATTTGGCTTTTTACCCTGTGATCTTTGGACTTCATTTAAAAAAACATTTATTTTGGGAAACATTCACATATGATTTTGGGAATCATATGATTCACTAAAGAATGCTTTTGCCCAAAGTATCTGACAGTTGAGTAAAAAAAAAAAAGAAATGATTAAGAAGATGAAATTGGTGTTGATCACTTGAATATGATGGTTTTTTTAACATAATGAAAAACTTAATTTGCGATCTAGCACATGCAGATCTCTGGAGAACTACACATCTTCCACCACATAAACTACAACTACCATGATGCTGTGCGCCGATCAACACCTGCTACAGCTGACACTTGCACACACACATACAGCTGAAACTCATAATCAATGATCACCTGGACTATAAAGACACCTTTCATTTTCACACACTCCGAGTCTTGTTCACATGTAACGTTACCAAGCATTACTCCTGTCTAGTCTTGCTGTGCCTTTTGATCCTTGATTAGTTTAATTGTTTATACGGTTTACTGTCTACACCGACCTCTTTGCCTGTGAATTTGCCTTTGGATTACCCCCAATGAGACCGTTTGCTCCTGTTTTGACTATTGCCTGCCTGACTTAGTTGTAAATAAACTGCATTTGGACCCTCACCCCGACTATTTGTTACAGTAATACTAATTGATTACTGTTTTGATGGGGTTAGCATGTGGGTTAGATACAGGGCTCTATTTTAACAATCTAGGCGCACAGTCTAAAGCGCATGGTGCAAAAACATTAAGGTCATGTCCAAATCCACTTGCTATTTTAAGGATGGAAAAATACGGTCTGCGCCCAGTGCATGGTCTAACAGGGTTGTACTTGTTCTCTTAATGAGTTACGGGTGTGTTTTGAGCATGATGTGCATTAAACCAATCAGAGTCTCATCTCCCATTCCCTTTAAGAGTCAGTTGTGTCGCGCCATGGCGCATTTGCTACTTACATGGTGGACTTACTAGAAAAACTTAACATTTCACTAACAAGAAAACAGTTAAATAGACCATCTGCAGTGCGAGAATAAAGAACGAGCCTCCTCCATTCGGCCTCTTTACTTTCTTTTTACTTTCCTTTTACTCTTTACTTTACTCCTTTACTTTCGTGGATACAAAACGGTGTTGTACGCTCTCCACTGATGACATCCATTCACTCCATCCATTAGCCTACATATTTAATTTTGTTTGTTAAGCACAGAGATTTATTTCTAAACTATTTCTAAATTCAGTTCTAATTTCCAGCAAACAAATAAATGAACAATAATAACGAAGTGTAGTCAAACAACTGAGTCCTATTGTTATGCCCCATATGGTAATGCATATGTCTTAAAAAACCCAACAGAGGGACGAATATAAACTTGTTTTTATTAAAACAAATCAAATATGCATATAATCATTAATATTATGCATAACTAATGCACTCATAGATGCATAACTAACGGATTTGAGACCAGATTTTAGTTGGTAAATAGCACGGTCAATTTCAAGCAACACGCCAACAATATGCCTTAACACACCTCTTTTTTAGATTGGAACACTCATGAGTCCACAAAGTGGCACAAATGGATTTGCTATTTAAGCAATGTGGCACAAAACGTGAAAATTACTGTTGCGTTGGTCTGAAAATAGCAACAAATCGGGTGTATAATAGGACCCTTATTGTTAGTTGCATGTACATATACTAAATTAATTTGTTCATTAATTTGTAACATTAACAGAATTATTACTTATTGGGCCTAAATCCTGTACACAGCAGTTCTCACAACTTGACCTGCAATTAGAGGGATACAAAGATAGAGTTAGCTCTACTATAAAAGATCTGGGTGTCATATTAGACAGCAATTTAACTTTTGAAAATCATATATCCCATGTCACAAAAACTGCCTACTTTCATTTGAGAAATATTGCTAAATTGTGAAATATGCTATCCATCTCAGATGCAGAAAAACTAGTTCATGCTTTTATGACTTCTAGGCTGGATTACTGTAATGCTCTGTTTGCTGGTTGCCCAGCATCCTCTAATAACAAACTTCAGCTAGTACAAAATGCAGCTGCCAGAGTTCTTACCAGGTCTAGAAAATATGGTCATATCACCCCAATTTTATGCTCTTTACACTGGCTGCCTGTTAAGTTTCGTATTGAATTTAAAATATTGCTTCTTACCTATAAAGCCTTAAATACAATCCAACCCGCTCTTTAAGATCTCAAAACTCAGGGCTTCTTGTAGTACCTAGAATAGCAAAGTGGAGTAAAGGTCGAGCATCCTCATTTATGGCCCCTAAACTATGGAATAGCCTTCCTGATAATGTCCGAGGCTCAGACACACTCTCACAGTTCAAAACTAGATTAAAGACCTATCTTTTTAGCAAAGCATACACTCAGTGCATTACATAGCAGTATGACGCATGATGTGCCCCACACAGGATTTTGCTTCTTGTTTATATACACTATGAACAGCAGCTACGCTAAATATTCTCCTTATTTCGTGTTTCCACCAGGGGGTACTCATCTCGAGGCCCTCAGACTATGCAGCGCCACTGATGCTATCCAAGACCAGCGACGAAATGATCCCAAGGTTTCTGGACCAGGCCGTATCCTGAGCTGCTGCTGTGGTGGTCATGGTGGAGAGCATGAGACTGATTCCTGTGATGCTCCAGGACAGACGAGTCTTCGCTGAGGTCCAGCTTCTGCGCCTAGACTGCAGCTCTGCACAAGACGTTTGGCCGTAGGAGAAATGGTCGTGCCCAACTGAGCCTGGTTTCTCTCGAGGTTTTTTTAATTCTTCACTTTCCCCAATTGGTGAAGTTTTTTCCTTGCCGCTGTCGCCACTGGCTTGCATGGTTCGGGATCTGTAGAGCTGCGCATCAATGAAATTGCTCCTCAGTGTTTGGACTCTCAGTAGTGATTATTAAACCACACTGAACTGAGCTAAACTGAACTGAACTTCAACACTGAAAACTGAACTGACACTGTTTCAATACACTATAAACTTCCGTGTGAAGCTGCTTTGACACAATCTACATTGTATAAGCGCTATACAAATAAAGATAAATTGAATTGAATTATTTACTTGTTTATTTATTGATTTTTTTGGCTTCTGTTTTTGTCTTACCTGCTTTCTGGAACCACTCTTCACCAGACTTGAACCTCGTCATCATGGTCAACTCCTCTCTACATCTCAAGTCAGCCAACATACATGGCAAGCTACTGGACAAACTGGTAACAGCGGAAAAGCTGTCCACACGGAGATGATCGGTCTGCTGGTAAGTGTAAAAAGGAATGACGTCATACCACCCTGTAGCGTTTATTTTAAAGACAAAATGCAGCCATACGTACTTCTGGCTACATAATTCTTAATCTCAAGAATTGTATATAGGGCTACATTTTCAGAATGAGCCTATGTTGATAAAAACCATATTCAGATTTTGGTCGCTAATCTCCTTCATCCTTCACCCTTCAATTAAAAGGATAGTTCTGTTCAAAACAAAGTAATATATACTGAAGAATATTGTAGAAAATTTATTTTTTTTTCTACTACATATACAGAGGGGAAAATAAGTATTGAACACCTCCCTTTCTTCATGTGTACTACACATCACGTTCTATTCTATTCTGCTCTATTCTATTCTATTCTATTCTATTCTATTCTATTCTATTCTAACAGGTTTGGCTCCCATTGACTTCCATTGTATTTTTAGTGCATATTTTGAAGAATGTTGATGACCAAACAGTTTTGGTTTTTATTGTATTTCACCCCTCATTTATAAATAGAATTAATCTGTTCTGTTCTGTTGTGGTTCCCATTAAGTTCCATTGTATTTTCAATGTACTTTTTGAAGAATATTGATAACAAAAGCTTCATTTTTTGTCCATATTTTGAAAAATTCTAGTAAAGCCAAATAGATTTAGCTCCCATTGATTCCTATTATATTTCCTATATTATTCTATTCTATTTTTTTGATATTCTATTCTAACAGTTTTATTTCCCATTGACCTCCATTCAAGAGTTTACACTTAGCTCATGATTTATTCAATTCAATTCAATTTTATTTATAAAGCACTTTAAAACAACACAGTTGACCAAAGTGCTGACAATAGAGCGTACAACAAAACATAGCAAATACTTTAAAAATAAATAAATAAACATAAAATGTCAACATCTCACGCTGTTAAAAGCCAAATTCAACAAGTGGGTTTTAAGAAGAGATTTGAAAACAGTAATGGAAGAGGCTTGTCTAACTTACAACGGCAACTCATTCCACAATTTTGGTGCAGCCACAGCAAAAGCCCGATCCCCTCTGAGCTTTCGATTTGTCTTGGGCACACACAGGAGGAGCTGGTCGGCTGACCTGAGCGAACGAGAAGGTGTGTAGGGACAAAGAAGCTCAGAGAGGTAAAGGGGTGCAGCACCATTCAGACACTTAAAAACAAATAAAAGTAACTTAAAATGGATCCTGAAGTGCATGGGTAGCCAGTGAAGAGAAGATAAAACCGGGGTATGTGCCAGTTAAAAGACGCGCAGCTGCATTTTAAATAACTTGCAGACAAGAGATAGAAGACTGGCTCACCCCAAAATAAAGGGCATTGCAGTAGTCCAGGCGGGAGGTTATAAAAGCATGGATTACTGTTTCAAAGTGCTTGTGTGATAAAACATGCTTAATTTTGGCCAGTTACCTTAAATGAAAGAAGCTAGAGCAAACAACAGACCGAATCTGGCTTTCAAGCTTTAGTTCAGGATCCATTTTAAAACCCAGGTTCACAATGTCTGGCTTGCAGAAAGGTTCAAGATCATTCAGGCATACAGATTCAACGGTATTGGAGCTGGGGCCAAACACCATCACTTCGGTCTTAGAATCATAAAAATTGAGAAAATTCAGTGCCAACCAAGATTTAATGTCCTTTAAACATGAGTCCAGTGCATTTAGGGGAAGGCCATCTGTCCTTTTGAGGGGAACTTAAATTTGACAATCATCAGCATAACAATAAAAGGAGATGCCATGTCTCCTCAGAATATTGATCCGAGGGGAAGTAGATATAAAGAGAACAAAACTGGGCCAAGAATAGATCCCTATGGAACTCCATAAGCTAGTGGAGCACAGGAGGACTCACAATCACCTAAGCGCACAGAGAAGGAAATACCCCATCACATAGCTTGTTTGGTGTGCTGTCCCGGGAGAGAGCCCTGAGCTCAAGGGATCCTCAGGCCCAGGGCTCTCCCCTTTCACATGGCGAGGGGAAATTGAGCTTAGGTTGATCTCAAACTCCCCCGCTGTTGAGGCCAAGGTGAACTTCTTGACAGTGAGACAATAGAAACAAGATTTAGGCTTATTTTATCTATAATATAGAGCATATTTGGACGGTGGGAGGAAACCGGGGAACCCTGGGGAAACCCACGTGGACACAGGGAGAATATGCAAACTCTGCACAGAAATACCAGATGACCCAGCAAGGACCTGACGCCATTGGTATTCTTGCTGTGAGGCAACAGTGCTAGTCACTGGGCCACCGTGCTGCCCATTCTAGATAAAGGTGGAAGAAGGGGAGGAGGGGGGTTTATTCTAGATGAAGATAGTTGTAGAAAGGAAATGAGGATATATATATATATATATAAATAGTGACTTAGGATCCTTTGATTGGTTGATCATGATTAGCTAATGTGGGCCAGCTGGTTCAATCATGAGCACATGCTCCTCTCGAAATTAGTTTAAAATTAAACTTCACTTAGTATTGCTTTTTAGTATTTAGTATATTAGTTTATAGTATTTCCTGAGAATAATATTTCTAAAAGAGTTGTAGACAATTGAACCAGATTTTGGTAAAAAAAACAAAAAAACAAAAAAAAAAAAACAATACAAACAAAAATAAAACAAGATCTGTAAAATGAGTTCTGTGCAATAACAACGAAATGACACAAGGAGAAAGTGCTAAACTACTAAAATGTATTTAATACTTTATATAAAAGGCTTTTTTAAATGATGTCAGCTTAAATATGTCTCTCATATGGAGAATGAAATCACATGCGTTACTCAGGTGTGATTTGTTTCACAGACTTCAACAGAGTGTAAAGATCTTGATGCTTCTGTGGGTCTCGTCTATCAAATCTGAGCTTTAATTAGTATTTTCTATTGGATTCGAGTCAGGTGATTGGCTGGGCCATTCTACAGCTTGATTTTCTTTCTCTGAAAGCATTTGAGAGTTTCCTTGGCTGTTTCTTGGATCATTGTCTTGCTGAAGTGTCCACCCTGGTTTCTTCATCATCCTGCTAATGTAGATGATGGACTGAAGCAGATGATATTAGCTTACAATATCAAAGGGCAGAGGGTTGTTGAAGAACTACTGAGAGATTTCAGCTGCTGGCTGAGCTTTCACTGCCTTTCGACACCTCCCTTTTTTCATGTGTTCAATACTTTTCTCTGCGTCATTTTATTTTAAACATAACTAGGCCCACGCGGAATCTGCGCGTGCAATTTCCGCAGATTTTTATCCTATCACTAAGTCTATTTATTTACTAGTTTAAATGTGTGTAAATTAAAATGTATTCAGTTTTTAACTTAATTTCGGTAATATTATTGACTAATATGAAAATGTTCATTTGATTTATTTACAATACGGTTTGTAAAGTAATGTTTTCTGTCTTTTAGGAGATATATTTCATGAGAGACTTGCTTTGTTTGCCAATGTATAAGTGGATCTAATTGGATTTGCATTGAAAACATTAAATAACATAAAGGATTCGGATTTCTACAGTCCAGTTCGTCTAAGCATGGATCAACTTTTATCCTTTTTTTCCTCATCATCCTGTTTCTCATTATGTTTATTAAATATAATTAATTGATTATTTGAATGAGTTTTTAACTTTGAAAGGATGTCAACTAAGTGAAGTTTATTTATAAACTAATTTCGAGAGGATCACGTGATTATGATTGAACACGGCTGGTCATGCATTAACCATGTATGACCAACCAATCAGACGATTTCTAACCCACTATAAAGAGCCAGAGTTTCTTACTACAGTCAACCCCTTCTCCTCCTCTTTTCCTTTAGGGCGGCACGGTGGCCCAGTGACTAGCACTGCGGCCTCACAGCAAGAACGTCACCGGTTCAAGTCCTTTAACAGACTGGCTGTCGTTTCTGTGTGAAGTTAGCATGTTCTTCCCGTGCTTGCGTGGGTTTCCCCCGGGTTCTCCGGTTTCCTCCCAAGTTCCAAAAACATGCACTACAAGTTAATTGAACAATCTAAATTTAGCACTAGTCAAACTTTTATCCATCAGCATATCTCTCCGTAGCGACTATTTTCTGTCATCAACTCTTACAAAAGGGGGGAGTTCTCGAGATCTACCTGAGCTCAAAGCTCCCCTCTCGCCCCGCAAACGCGAGGGAGCCCAGGGCTCAAGGACCTTTTAAGCTCAGGGCTCTCTCCTGGGACAGCATGCCAAACTTGCTTATAATCAATCATCAGCTAAGTGTGAACTCTTGAATGAACAAGTTAAATACACTGCTTTATCTAAAATGTTCAGTGCATTTGCCTGTCTCTTTGACACCAAACTAGGTCAGAGGTTACGGAGACCTTGAGTGGAAATGAACAACTGAGGACTGGAAACAACTTGTATTGTTTCTATTGTTATTTCTATGAGTTAATACGATCCAAAATGTCTTAAGTGATTTAGCTATATTCACGGTTAATTCTTTTAAAGTGATTTTACGTTTTATTTAAGATAGACTTGGTGTAGTGAGAATTTAACTGTCTGAATGTAGATTATACCAGTTTTTAACCAGTTTTAATAAAGATGGCTGAGAAGTACACTCAGCCTTGGATAAGAAACAGATTGTACTTTAAGTGTGTGTGCTGTATTTTGATTGTAGATCATTTTAACAGGTCTGGAGTCAGCTCTAAACAGTCTAGTGGATGTCTGACGTTTATACTTAAGATATTGTTCAGAAGCTGGCTTCTGCTGATGAAACAGCAAACTATCTTCAGTAAACCTTATTTATTTATTTGAACCTCTGACTCCGGCTCTGCTTCATCTGACAGACTGGTCATTCTTTGGGTTAAAACTGTAAATCACCCCTACAAACAGTTAAAAAGGTATTATTTTTAATTTAAAGTATTAGGTTTTTAATTTCAATGAATTCCGCAGATTCTGTGTGGCCCTACACATAACTCCATTTGTAACTTATTAGTTTTGTTTTCTTTGCATAAGTGGATTTCTTCAGTTGTAACCAACATCTGGGGAAAGTTTGAAGTCCACAGCCCCATTTGCTTTAGAAATATGTTTTCAGAGAAAAATGAGGACATGTTCAATACTTCTTTCCCCCACTGTATCAATGGCTGTTTTTTTCGGCCAACATTCTTCCGAATATCTTGTTTTGTGTTCACCAAGAAAAGGAATTCCACGTGAGTGTGAGCAAATGTAGAGGAAATGTTCATCTTTTGAGTGAACTATCCCTTTAAGTGTTTCATCCCTTTTGAAAAGCCTGCCACGAAGAAGCCATCTGACATGATGAGTGATGTCAGAAGAAGAGTGAGGAAAAGGCTGCTTCCATTAAAAGGCGCATTAGTGAGCATTATAGTGTTAATCCAGGGGCCCTTAGTAACCTGGTAATCTGGATTACAGCATGTGCAGATCAGCCTGTGTAGTTTGGGCTGGTGACCCTTCAGCCAAAGACCAACTTTATACTGCATTAGTGCTACTGGCAGTTTTTTCTCTGCCACTTCAGTGTCTGATCCAGTGTGCATCTGCTGGAGGAAACATTCACAGGCGAATGTCTTCCTCTCTGCTGTGTTTCTCATCAATATGCAAGCTTCTGCAAATGTTTAAGTGCCCTGAGGGTCCGGTAAATACACTTCTTGTGCTTCTTTGGCTCTGCATAGTGAAATGCCATCCTTTGCTTAGTTCATTTACTGGGCGTTCTTTATAATATATGCTTATATAATATGCTTCAATTCAGGTCAATGTACGTTTATAAATGATTTAATCAAAAATAATATTTATTTTATGAAACATTTATGGTTTCCTTTTGTACATAATTTAACAAAACGGTTAGTTTTGGTTTGTCAAAATGTTGAATATTCTGGTATAGCCAAATATATTTAGCTCCAATTTACTTCCATTGTGCATTCTATTCTATTCTATTCTATTCTATT
>CAIGQZ010032693.1:1595762-1611761 GCA_903798205.1 Danio tinwini
ACTATATGTCAATAGGTCTAAATAGCATAGCCTATGCTGTGTTTTTTATTTAATATCATAGGACATATATATTTTAAGTATGGGTATAAGTATAATATTTATGTAAGGGATTTAAGTATTTTCTAACATAACCCATTTTAAAACAAAGCTGTCAGATTATTAAATATAAATGTCCAAGCAAACGCGGTTTATAAATACTACTGAGATACCTATAAAAACGCAATAAAATGGTATCGGCCAACCAATCGCGACAGCTTTGGCTGATCTTCCAGGATGTGAGTGCTTTATTTCACTGGCGAGCATTTACTCGTATCTAAACTCTTATCGCCGTTGACGGACGAATAGCAGATCTCCGCCGTCTGAAAGGCTCGCCATCATCATCAGCATCAACATCATCATCATCATCACAGACACCGACAGACGCTCCGCGCGCGCGCTCAGAACCTTTTGTTTACATTCCGCCCTCGGAGAATCCGTAGCCTATACATTGCACTCTTTTGGAATGCCTTTACGTGACGTCATGGGGGTAGACGTTCTATTCGGAGTTCTAAAATGAACACCTGTTATGGTTCAGATGGCAAGAAAACAGGAGAGGCGACGTTTGCTATTGAAGCGGACACACTGAAGCCTTCTAATCTCTGCCAGCGCAACTAAAGCCGTTTAGGGATCCATTTAGTGATAAGCCCGACTGCTGCTCTCTGACAGGGAACATGGATGGTGAGGAATTTGCAATGACGAGAGCGATGATGATGATGAGTGCAGTCGTACGGCTGCTCCTCTGTGGAAACTAGCCTAGAAGACGCTCGCATCGTTTTATCATTATACTTTTTTTTATTCGTTTTCTCCAACCTCGGATTATTTTTAAAGTGAGAAACTACTACTTAATCGTATAACATGGGAAAGGATGAATGCAAGACCATGTTGGACGCTCTCAATAAAGTGACCGCTTGCTACAGGCACCTGGTCACCGCTTTAGGGAGCACGTCGGATTCCCAAAACCTCCGGGAGGAACTTAAAAAGACCAGAAAGAAAGCCCAGGAGCTGGCGGTGGCCAACAGGACTAAACTGACCGCTCTCCTGAAGGACAAAAGCATCAGTAAAGATGACCGAGCGGAGTATGAGCGCCTCTGGGTGCTCTTTACCAGCAGCATGGAGCTCCTGGAGGTGGACATGAAGCGGTCTTTGGAGATAGGGCAGGATTTTCCTCTCAAAGTGCCAACTAGACACCTCATCCAGACGGGAATGACCGGCAGCACCACTACTGTGGCGGCTCGAGCCATGAGCGTCCAAAACATGAAGTATGAAGCCGACGCCAACATCGACACGGTGGACCTCCGGGAGCTGGAAACCGAGATCGCACAGGTGGACCAGATGATGGAGGAGATGGAGATGAAGGTGCAGGTGGCGCCGTGGGCAGTGGAGGCGAAGCAGGAGGCAGGCGCCGAGTTAAAATCCACCGTCAGTGTGGGCAATTCATCAGTCGGTGTCATCTCGATCTGCGAGGAGGAACCCAAAGAAACGGTGGAAGGAGAAAACGGGACGATGAAAATATTCGCGGGCATCATTTTCACCGCCGTTTTGCTCATAGCTGGAATTTTGGGCTACCTGGTGATTAATCTATAATATAGTTTTGGCGTGGATAAATGACCGAGGCTCAGGGCTTTAGATGTTCTCACAGGCCTGTCAGGCAATGTATGGTGTGCGTGGAGATAAAAACAGATCATCTCGCCGGGTATATAGGCCTTTTAATAAAGAAATGCACCGGTGTTTAAAGGGAATAGCCAAAACTCCATCGTGAATGGTTCATCAAGCTCAGAAGGTAAAAACTGCACAGATCATCACTGTCTCCGATAAACTTTAGCTACTTTTAAGGTAAACAATATCCGTAAATTAGCGGTTTTCAGTATTTTGTGATTCACGTTTTTATTTCCCCCCATTTATTTATGCTTTTTATTTGCATTATAGGAGCTTGATCTTTCTTTTCAACAACTTTTAACCTTGAAAAGTTCAAAAAAGTACTTTTTATTAAATTTGTATTAGTTCAAAGTGATATATTGTCTGGGTTATTGTTGTATATTACAATACAACAACCTTTTGACAAACTGCCACTACATTTTCTGTTATTTTACAGACTTATTTCTCTATATGTTATTTAATTTACATTATATTATTTTAAACTACTAAAATGTCAATAAAAGTCACTTTGTTAAACGGTGGAGTTGAATTTCCACCATTAAATGTTGACAGAGCAGATATCAAAATCCCATAAAGCTGTTTACAACCGTAAATGAATAACACTTGTGAATCACAAAATAAGGAAACTGTTATTTAACAGTTTTTTTACAGTGTGCAGTTTTAATCTCACTTTTTGGACACAAACACCTAAAAGCTGAAGATTGTAACTTTTTGGAGGTTGTGCCTCATAATAAATATTTGTTTGACAGTTTAGACACATTTAAGGTTTCACATCACATTTCTTGACATCTGAAGGTAAAAACTGCACAGATCACAGGTGGAATTGTGTAGAATAAACTTTACACTGTGAAAAATATCCATACTTTATCAGTTTTCTGTATTTTGTGATTCATTGGTTTTATTCCTTTTATTTTTGCTCTTGAATTGCATTATGGGGCATTGATCTCTTCTCCAACAACTTTTGATGTTGAAAAGTTTGAAAAAGGTTGAAAAATAAAATAATGAACAGTACTTTTTCTGTTATTTCACAGACTAATAAGTTATTTCTATAATATTTAATATATATTATATTATTTCAAACTACTAAAATGTCAATAAAAGTCACTTTGTTAAAGTGTAGAGTTGAATTTCCACCATTAAATGTTGACAGAGCAGAAATCAAAATCCCATAATGCAATTTAAAACAGTAAATAACGAATAACACTTCTGAATCACAAAATAAGGAAATTAAGAAATGAAGGTGAAAGCTGCTCAGATCACAGGTGAAATTGTCTGAAACTTTACACTGTGAAAAATATACATACATTAATCAGTTTTCCGTATTTTGTGATTCATAGGTTTGATTCCTTTTATTTTTGTTCTTGATTTGCATTATGGGGCATTGATCTCTTCTCCAACAACTTTTCAATTCAGTTCAATTCAATTCAATTCAATACACTTTGTTGTCTATCCCACAGGGGTTAGAAAATTGTCTTAAAACATAGGCTCACACACAACAACAAACATAAATACACTTACACAATTATTTAAAAAATCCTATTTTAAAAATCCAATGGCAGTGGGAATAAATGTCTTCTTCTACTTAACCTTTTGTGTTAAAGGAACTTTATACCGTCTACCAGACATAAGTAACCTAAAAGGAACCATGTAAAGGATGGAAAAAATCTTCCACAATGGTAGATTTACAATTTATTTTTGTCTCTGCTATAAGTAAATCAGTGAGAGGTGTTTGTCTCTCACTAATTATTTTACTCGTTACGTTTACCAACCTTAAAAGTTTATTTTTGCTTTTAACAAAGAGGGAGTTAAACCAGGCTACAATATTAAAAGGACAGACTCATTGAGACAGACTCAACAAACTCAACCACTGCTGAGCCTTTTTAAAAACATGCTCTGAGTGTTTATCAAAAGAGAATTGAAAGTCAATTTCCACAGCTAAATTTTTAAAAGAACCCACCTGTTCAACTTACAACATTTATTAGCAAAGGGTCACAGACTGTTGGTATTTTGTTTGTCCCACAACACATTTCTTTTGTCTGACTAATGTTAAGCTGTAAAGAATTCTCTGTTGTCCAACTTGTGATAAGGATTTTTGATGTTGAAAAGTTTGAAAAAGTGAGTTTTATTAACATTTCTAATAATTTAAAGTGATATACAGTATCATATGGATTTGTGTTAAAAATAACAGTAGAGAAACATGGTAATACAACATATTGTTTCAAACTACTAAAATGTCAATAAAAGTCACTTTGTTAAACTGTAGAGTTGAATCTTCTACATCAAATGTCGACAGAGCAGAAATCAAGGTCCCATAATGCAATTACCATTAAACACCTGTAAATCACAAAATATGCAACAGGTTAATTAGCAGATTTTTTTTTTTTACAGTGTAGCTACTTTTAAGGTACAGTTTAAAATGGGTTACATTTTTCGTAACACAGACCTACAACCTGAAGATTACCTGCATATTAAACAGATATTTGTTTTAGCCATATTTAAGGTTTCACATTTTAATTCTCAACATCAGAAGGTAAAAACAAATGTGGGATTGTCCTTAGCTACATTTAAGGAACAGTTTATCAATCACACAAAGACCTAAAATCTGAAGATCACAACTTTTGGGACCCTCTGATAAAGCATCAGGGGGTTGTGCTGCACATTTACCAGGTATTTGTTTTACAGTTTAGCCACATTTAAGGTTTCACATTGTGTTTCTTTACCTCCTGATGGTTCTTCCTAGTCCCTCTGGTTTATTTTTCTGAAGATGGCCCATTACCGATTGCTTTTACTCTTGAAAAACTAGGTGTGTTCTCGATAACAGTCTAGTATGATAGTGGATTTGTACATATGAACTGTACTCATGTTAAATTAGTGTATATATAATATATTTATTATAATAAATGAAGTAAATGATGCTTGTGTTTTGTCTGGGTTTTGTCTAGGCTGCTGTGCACCTTACAGCTATGGAAAAAAATGAGGTGACATGGAAAATGACAGAAATATTTAGGTGTGTTGTTATGTTTATAATTAAACAGAATTTTAGTTTTATTCTGTAAACTACTAATATATTTTTTTCCAAATTTAATAAAAGTTGTTTTGTTAGCAAAAAATAAAATGTTATGTTTTTAAACTTCACTGTTAGACATTTTACTGTATTTTTGCAGTAACTTACTGGCAGCACTGTTACCATTAAATTACTGCAGTTGCCCCTTTAGAGTAACTCATCTGTGAATGTTATTTACAGTAGCAGGGCCCTACCACAGTTTGATTTTACAGTAAAATAGACTTAGCACAACTTCTTTTTATAGTAAAAGTTCTTCACCACATTTTAAATTTACAGTATGACAATTTTTACAGTCCTTTTACTGTAATTTATTTACATTTTACACTAGCAGTTGAGCATGAGCCAGTATAAGATTGTGACCGTATAATAACCATGGATAAAAATAATTCGGTTTCAAGGTATTGTGATTACTGCTGTAAAATATGTTATTAAAACAACAACTTTCCCCCCATTGAACACAATATAATTTATTTTAAGAAACATTTAAAATATTTTGGATGAGTAGCTTTTGATGTGGACGGTCCTTTTCTGCTGAAGATACTATTGCCCTAAAAACTAAATAAAATAAATGCAAAAAAAAAATGTATAACAGAAAATTCTGCCGGTTTTAAAACCTTGACTTTTCCAAACCGCGGTAAACTTTGAAACCGGTTATCGTCCCATGCCTACAAGCTGTACAAATGTTAGTATTTACTCTTGAATTTAATAAATTCCAAACAAGTGATGAGGTCATGTACAACAGTGTTATTATTATTCAATGTTATATCCATTTTAAATGGTTTTCATTTATCAATATTTTAAATACATTTTGTGGAACAAGATGTTAATTAATTTAACTTTTTCATTTTTGTCTTCAACTACAGTAGCAGAACTTGATTACTTTGATTACAGTAGAATGCCAATTACAAAAGAATTCCTAATATGCAGTAAGTTAGTTAAATTTTTTTAATATGACCTACAGGGCAGTGCATATTACAGTAGTGAACTGTAAAGGATGTATTTGGTATTTTACTGTTTGCTTTTGCAGTAAATAACTGTAAAATTGCAGCAAAGTCTAACAGTGATGTTTATATTCATTTATATATAGCACCATATCAATATGTTAATTTCAAGTGATCTATATTTAAAAAATCTATATTAAATTGTATAATTTTACACCAATAACACCAATATTAATCACAAAGTGTCAGAAAAAAACATGTTCTGAAAAAAATATATCGAAATGACAGTATTTTTAAATGTAATTTGGAAGAAATGTTATAAGAAATGCAAACAAGCATTAACATTTTACCCAAATTATATATAAAGCGAAAACATGTTTCCATTTTTTTCTATAGCTGTACTGTATTTTAAAAACTTGGCCTAATGATGTCTTCTGGCACCTTGAGTGTAGAAGCATTCAATAACCTCATTTAAACATATATAGAGAGATATCTCTGCTGTCCATCTGGCACTTTAGGAAACCACATTAGGTTTGATTTATCCTATGCTACCAGTTCTTGAGTGAAGTTTTATTTAGTCTGTGTTATTTTAAAATTCTGATCCCCTTAGTTTATTTTCAGACTTCAGGATTAAGTCCTTCACTCTCAGCTAATTATAGAGGTATTTATAGAAGATTTCAGAATCCTATTTACTTGACTAGCCGTTGCTCTGGCAGAGACAAATCGTATTTTTTGACTTTTAATGTGATTAGCAGTTAGTCCTATTTGAACTAAAGGAAGATTTGCACTGAGCTGCTTCTTTCACTGCTAATATTGTGTCTGAAATGGTGAGAAGATGGTATAACATACAAATTGAGGGATGGTTCACCCAAAAAAATCTCAATTTATCCACTATTTACTGTTTCAAAACCTTTATTGAGCACAAAATAACTCGAAAATGCTGGAATTTTTGCTGCTTGTTTAAACTACTGATTTTAAATGAACTGAATCAACTTAATTTTTGATTTTTTTTGGGACAACTTAATTGTTTATGTTCAATCCATTTACATTTGTAGGAACAATAAATTAAACTTAATCGATTTGTGTTGGGACAACATAAAGGAACTATGTGGGACCCAGCAGTTTTTACAGGGTAAGATATTTTGCAGAAAAACTGAAAACCTGTTAAGGGGTGACACAGTGGCTTATTGGTTAGCAATGTCGTCTCACAGCAAGAAGGACGCTGGTTCAAGTCTGGGCTGGGTCAGTTGAAGTAAATAAACTCAATTGGCCATAGTGTATAAGTGTGAATGAGTGTATATAGATGTTTCCTTACTGGGTTTCGACTGGAAGGGCACCCCCTGTGTAAAACATATGCTGGATAAGTTGGCGGTTCATTCTGCTGTGGTGACCCCTGATAAATAAAGGGACTAAACTGAAGGAAAATGAATAAATGAATGAAAACCTGTTGCTTTCCGTAGTAGGAAAAACAAATACTATGAAAGTCAATGGTTACAGGTTTCTAACATTTTTCAAAATATCTTCTTTTGTCATTCACAGTAGAAAGCAACACTCAATAAATATTTAAAACAAGTAAAGGGTGAGTAAATTATTATACATTTTTTGGAGAACTACTTCTAATGTAAACATTTTCCATGATGTTGAAACTAACTAAACTAACTGTAATCATCATCGCCATCTCTTCTAACAGTATAACTAGCTTTTACTCAAGTCTGATCGATTAATTAGTCTCCCGCTGTGCCGTGTGACTCAAAAGCCCATAATGATTGGAACAACTGCTTGTTAGCTGGTGCCCTAGAATGGAGCATCAAGTAAGAAAATCGATGCCATTTAAAGGCCAAGTTACATATCCAGCAGGTATCTAACATTCATTAGGAATGATTGAGAGCCAAATGAAACTGCTGCAATGCATGTAAACTTTGTTTGTTTGTGTGTGTGTGTGTGTGTGTGTGTATAGGGCATCGAGTAGTTTATTTATTGTGGTCAGTCAACAAATGAGCAAAAGGAGAACCATTTTAAAAGTTACAATTCCAACTGATTTACTTCAATATGTACATATTTGCACCTTTAAAGGGGGTCTATTATGCCCCTTTTTACAAGATGTACATACGTCTTGATGTAATAAGTATTGATATCCCTAGAATGTGTATGAAGTTTCAGCTCAGAACACAAATAATGTTTTATAACTCTTTGAAACTGCTTCTTTTAGGCTTTGATCCTAACTGTGCCGTTTTATTGACTGTCGCTTTAAATTCAAATGAGATTGTGCTCTATTCAAAAGAAGGCAGATGGCTGCTTCTTACTCAGGGCTGTTTATGCTAATGAGGGAGAGATTGTCTCTAATGGGTGAGGCTTTTTACCTTTGATGACTCCTACAAAAGGAGAATGTCAATCAAAGTGTTTCTGCCAGCCTGATCTCACAAGGAAACATAAGTATTTTATGTTTTGTCAGTTTAGTGGCTAATTCGTACGAATTATGTACGATTTTAAAAAGGAGGCGTGGCACCGAACCCCACCCCTAACTCCAACTGTCATTGGGTGATGAACAAATCGTACTAATTTGTACGAATTAGATCGTACGAATTCATACGAATTAGCCACTAAATCAATAAGTTACGAATTGCCGTAAGATTGCATTGGTTTCTGCAGTCTCTTTTTATTATTAAAAAATTGAATTAATACATTTATATCATTAGAGGATGTGTATTTTTACACTCTGTTGCCACAATACTGGGTTTAATCCTCTTATAAAAGTGTTTTTTTTTTTTTTTGCATAATAGGTCCCCTTTAATGATGAAGAAAGTATTTAAACAATTGTAGCTTATTGCCAGTGCTATTTGTTGTCTTTCTATACACACTAACTCTGTCTTTTGGATGAGATGTTAAACCGAGGTCCTGACTCTCTGTGGTCATTAAAAATCCCATGGCACTTCTCGTAAAGAGTAGGGGTGTAACCCTGGTGTCCTGGCCAAATTCCCTTCTTTTCATTACCCATAATGGCCTCCCAATCATCCCAATCCACCGAATTGGCTCTATTACTGTCTCTCCTATCCACCTATAGCTGTGTGGTGAGCGCACTGGCGCTGTTGTCCTGTGGCTGCCGTCACATCATTCAAGTGTATGCTGCACACTGGTGGTGTGGTATGGAGAGACCCCCCTCATGATTGTGAAGCGTTTTGGGTGTATGGTTATACACAATAAATGCGCTATATAAATACACATTACTTATCTACTAAAAACAGCTGTTAATGAGCAGTTTCCATATTTTGTGATTCATAACTGTTTTCTGTTTATTTACAATTGTGGGATTGTGGGATGTTGATCTCTGCCCATGTTGAAGATTCAACTCTACAGTTTAACAAAGTGACTTTTATTGACATTTTAGTAGTTTCACATAATATCTATAAGAAATAAAATAGAGAGAAATAAAACAAAATAACAGAAAATGTACTGTACAATGTACAAAATGTTAATAATATTAACCTAAGTGTTTTTAAATTGTTTAAGATATGATAAATGCTTGATTGCTTATCATTTTATATATATATATATATATAGATGGACTGGTAAGAATGTTTTATTGTTAAATATTAATTTATTCATTCATTCATTTTCTTTTCGGCTTAGTCCCTTTATTATTTAGGGGTTGCCACAGCAGAACGAACTGCCAACTTATCCAGCATATGTTTTAAGCAGTGGACGCCCTTCCAGCTGCAACCCAGAACTGGGAAACAACCATACACTCTCATTCACACACATACACTACGGAAAATTTAGCTTACCCAAGTCACCTATAGCGCATGTGTTTGGACTGTGGGGAAACCGGAGTACCTGATGGAAACCCACGCCAACACGGGGAGAACATGCAAACTCCACACAGAAATGCCAACTGACCCAGCCGGGACTCGAACTAGCGACTTTCTTGCTCTGAGGCGACAGTGCTACCCACCACGCCGTCTACTTAAATATTGCATAAATATAATAAATGCCATCACTGGAGAGGATTATCTAATATTACAATTTTTATAAAAGATTGTCTTTTTAATGTCAGCATTCACTTATTAACTTTGCACTTTTGTAAAGTAAGCATCTTCATTTCTACAAATGGTTTGAAGAAAAATAAAACAGGAAATTTACAAACGGCCTGGGAAAACAAGACATGCACTTTAATGGAAAACACACTTTTTAAACCTTAAATACATTAATTTGACATTCTGCCACCTGGCAAATGTTAAACTATTTGGTGTTTCTGGTTGAAATTTTTATACTTAAAAGCAATATATTATGCTGGCCTGCCACCTAGTGGAAAAATTAAATATGGTGGACACTGCACAGAGACTGAAATTCTAGACGGACAATTACAGCTTCAGCAAATGTGAAAATTTCAATCATTTAGCTCCCTTAATATTTTATTAAGCTCCCTTTTATTTTATTTTATTTTATTTTAATTTAATTGTATTATCTTCTACAATCTCAGAAATAGAGGTACTTGAGTTGTCACTGGGGTGGTACCTTTTCAAAAGGTACAAATTTGTACCTAAATGGTCCATATTAATACCTCAAGGGTACATATTAGTACCTAAAAAGTACAAAAGTTTTCCTCTTTAAATTTTTAGGTACTAATATATACTTTGAGGTACCAATATGGATCTTTCAAGTACAAATGTGTACCTTTTGAAAAGGGACCACCCCAGTGACAGCGCTCGTATTTCTGAGAGTGCAGAACCTGCTGTAATGAGGAGGTTTTGTCTCTTGTTTATGTACTTATCACTTGGTTATACTTATTTTAACCTTAAATAAAAAATGTAAACCTTAAAAATAAAATTATATGAAAATCAGTATGATATTTAAGTGATTTCATACAGTTTTAAGTGTTTAGGGTTTGTAAAACATGCATTCTAATATTTTATAATTGAGATTTTATACATACATATATATACTGTATATATATATATATATATATATATATTCCCCCCCAAAATATATTTATTACGTTTTGTTTGAATTACAAAACAAAATACATAAAAATATAGACTTAAATTAAATAAAAAATATAAAACATAAGTAAGGGGCAAGTGGGTAGCACGTTTGCCCCACAGCAAGAAGGTTGCTGGTTTGAGCCTCGGCTGGCATTTCTGTGTGGAGTTTGTATGTTCTCCCCGTGTTGGCTTGGGTTTCCTCCGGGTGCTCCGGTTTCCCCCACAGTCCAAAGACATATGGTACAGGTGAATTGTACTGTATATGCTAAAATTGACCATAGTGTATGAGTGCGTGTGTGTATGAGTGTGGATGTTTCCCAGTGATGGGTTGCAGCTGCAAGGACATCCTCTGCGTAAAACATATGCTGGATTAATTGGTGGTTCATTCCGCTGTGGCGAACCCAGATTAATAAAGGGACTAAGCCGAAAAGAAAATGAATGAATGAAAACATAAGTAAAAAAAGTTGTTGAAACATCAGGAATCCAACAAATGGTTAAATACGTGTAAATAAATATGTGAATAAGTTACATAAATTCAAATAACAGTACATAATAAAAAAAATAAATTATAAATAAATTATATATATATATATATATATATATATATATATATATATATATATAAAATAAATAAATAATAACAATGTTCAATACAATTTTGTACATTGCATTTCATAGCTTTCCAGTGTGTGCTGGTTAAACAAATTTGTTAATTGTTGCTGAAATGTAAGACATCTGAACAATGCAATAAGACACAAACAAGGGTTTGAAAGCTCAAACATGAAAAAAAAAGTTGCATGGGTCACCAGGCAGAGAAAGTGTTGAAAGGGGGTCCATATTTTATAAAAATCTTGTAATTTTCCTTTAGCAGTGTATCAGTGTCTCCAGAGCAAGATTGCTAGGCATTTCTTTAATCCACTGGCTACAGGAGGACCTTTGAGTTCCAATTTAAAGCAATAACACACTTTACTTGGAGTAAACTGAAATCTAATAGCTTGTGTTTGCATGTGTTCAGATCCAAGTTTACAGGGAATGTATGAAACAAACATAATTTGGGAACCAAATGTACATGTTCTTCAATTAATTTACCAATCATGACGGATCTCTTTCCAAAATGTCTAAATATCATTGCACTCCAGAATGCTGCATTGCATTTTGTACAACTATCAGGAATATTTGGGTTAAATCTATGCAGTTTAGCTGGTGTAATGTAAGTTCGTACACTGTAAAAAAAATGATATAATCAATTAGTCATGACAGCATATGTTTTTAGTTCATTGCAACTTAATAATCTAAGTTAATCATGTTCTAACTTAATTTTATAAGTTACACAAGCTGTTTAACATAAGTTCAATGAACTCATAAGGTTAAATAGATTTAGCTTGGAAATTTAAGGCAACCAGGATTTTTTTTTACAGTGTAGGAGCCATTTATATTGCAGTAATTTACAACTTGTGTTAATACTATTGTTTTGGGCAAATAAACAAGAATCTTTTCATTCTTTTTTATTTTATGTACAAGTGAAGTCCTTCATTTTTAGCCCTCTTTAAATTTTTTCTCTTTTTTAAATATTTCCCAAATGATGTTTAACAGTCAAGGAAATTTTCACAGTATGTCTGATAATATTTTTTCTTCTGGAGAAAGTCTTATTTGTTTTATTTTGAGTAGAATAAAAGCATTTTTTTTTTGATAGTCTACAGAACAAACCATCGTTATACAATAACCTGCCTAGCTAACTCAATTAGCCTAGTTAAGCCTTTAAATGTCATTTTAAGCTGTATTGAAGTGTCTTGAAAAATATCTAGTCAAATATTATTTACTGTCATCATGGCAAAGATAAAATAAATCAGTTATTAGAGATGAGTTATTAAAACTATTATGTTTAAAAATCTGCTCTCCGTTAAACAGAAAACGGGGAAAAAAATAAACAGGGGGGCTAATAATTCAATAATTCAACTGACTTCAACTGTAAATTTAGTTGTATTTCTTTTATGTTTCTAATTCACATATTTCTAATATGCATTGTAATTCTATAATGCCGTCTGTATAGCATTTTCCCATGTATAATAAAATGTGTTATATGATTTTAAGATTTACATTGCAATTCAATTCTCAGTACTGTAAAAAACAATTCTAACATATATGCGTTCTAATTCTACTGTATAAAGTACTTCTGTTTGTAATTCATACAAATCCATGCATTTTAATGTGCATATAAGTGTTCTAATTGAGTAATGCTATTCTACGCCTTTGGATTTAATGCCTTTGGAATTAATACTCATTTTAATTCAATAATGCAATTCTTTAATATGTGTATTTCTAATGCATGCTATTTCTAATCCTGCTTGTGTATTCAGAAAATTCAGAAAAAACTATACAAAAACAATATAGAATTGCCTTTTTTATTGACAATGTTTTAAACTTTTCTTTTTTATCTTTTTTTAATGCCTATTTATATATTTAGTTTTTGACATCAGCAATAAAAAAGTACAATGCAAAGATGCATCCAAAACAGTGATTTATGGATATATTTGAAAGAAATGTGATCAAACAGAAGACATTTTTCAAAGTCAGAATCTTTCCTGAGAGAGCGACGTAAGAGGAAGTCATTTTGAAGTGCGATCCATTAAATCTCATCTGATTTAAGAGGCCGATATTTGATTTGTGCTCTCCTGCTTCTGTATATGAGAACAGCACACACCATGCCAACAGCTGCCAGGAGACATCCGGCAATCAAAACCAGATTCAGGTTCAAAACTGTAGAGGACACTGCGGAAAACACACAGAGGAGTTGGTAATTGATGGGTTTGATATGGTATATATATGGTTAAAGTGCAATTAATTAAGCAAGTTAGGGTAATAGGCGAATCATTGTATAAAACTATGGTTTGTTCTGTAGACAATTGAAAAACAAATATGGCTTAAGGGAGCTAATAATATTGACCTTAAAATAGTTTTAAAAAAATTAAAAACTGCTTTTATTCTAGCCGAAATAAAACAAATAAGACTTTTTCCAGAAGAAGAAATATTATAGGAAATACTGTGAACATTTCCTTGCTCTGTTAAACATCATTTGGGAAATATTTGAAAAAGAAAATGACAGGAGGGCGAATACTTTTGACTTCAACTGTTTCACCTTCATGCTCCACAGTCCTCTTCAGCTGCAGGGGTCCCTGGGAGATGAAGTGACTGCTGGTCTGAATGGGGGCGTCTCTTTTGTCGATGCGGTGTGAAGGTGGAGTGGTGGTGCTGTTGATGCAGCCCTGAGAGCAGCGAGTGTTGGGGTTGTTCTCCTCACACATAATCACCGAACAGCTGATAAACACCTATAGAGAAAGAGAGAGATGATGTCACTGGTTAGCACTGTCGCCTCAAAACAAGAACACCTTAAAACACTATTTTTGATACATTTATTTAAAATGAGCTGAATCAACCTAATTCTTAAGGTTTTTTTGATGACAACATAATTGTTTCATGTTCAATCCACTTTAATTTGTGAAAACTATTAAGTTAACTTAATCGATTTGTGTAGGGACAATATGAAGGAATTGAGTGGAACCTTGTATTATTTTTTAAAGTGAAGGTCGCTGGTTGAGTCCTGGCTTGGTCAGTTGGTATTTCTGTATAGAGTTTGCATGTATTCCCCATGTTCACATAGGTTTCCTTCAGGTGCTCCAATTTTCCCTCACAGTCCAAAGACAGGTAGGTGAATTGGATTAACTACAGTTGCAATCAGAATTATTGAACCTCCTTTGATTTTTTTTTCTTTTTTAAGTATTTCCCAAATGATGTTTAACAGAGCAAGGAAATTTTCACAGTATGTCTGATAATATTTTTTTCTTCTGGAGAAAGTCTTATTTGTTTTATTTTGGCTAGAATAAAAGCAGTTTTTAATTTTTAAAACCCATTTAAGGTCAAAATTATTAACCCCTTTAATCTATTTATTTTTTCAGTAGTCTACAGAATAAACCATCGCTATACAATAACTTGCCTAATTACCCTATCCTGCCTAGTTAACCTAATTAACCTAGTTAGGCCTTTAAATGTCACTTCAAGCTGTATAGAAGTATCTTGTAAAATATCTAGTCAAATATTATTTACTGTCATCATGTCAAAGATAAAATAAATCAGTTATTAGAGATGAGTTATTAAAACTATTATGTTTAGAAATGTGTTGAAAAAAATCTCTCAGTTAAACAGAAATTTGGGAAAAAAAATAAACAGGGGGGCTAATAAATCAGGGGGTTGAATAATTCTGATTGCAACTGTAAATTGGCCATAATCAATGAGTGTGTGTGGGATTGATAGAGGTGTTTGGGTGTTTCCCAGCTCTAGGGATTCACGAGTTTAAAGAAACGTGAAGGGAAAGTGAGTGAGTGATTCTGATTGGTTGGTAGTGGCATTGTGTTTTTGCATGTTGCTTGCTAGCTGTGTTTATTGTAGAGGAATCGATATTTGTACCTGCTGATGCAATCCGATGAACTGGAAGGCCTGCATGCTGAAGCGGACCATTGGCTGATGGCTTGTGTAAAACTCAAGCGTGCCATCCAGGATGCACCTGAAGAGTGTAATTGATGGAGATATGACAAGTGTTATAACAGAGGGTGGGGCTTTCTTTTTGTGCATCATTCCCTCATAGCAAACTAAAGGTAAGAGAGGGAGTATTGTTAATGATACCAACAAAGTAACATCAGAAATGGACTGCCACCCCACATGTGGAGCTGGTTGGCTGGTTTTAGCTGGCCGACCAGCCTTATTTTAGAGGGGTTTTTGCCATTTTCAGGCTAGTTTCCAGCTATTTCCAGCCTGGTCTTAGCTGGTCAGGCTGAGAACTGACCAGCTAAAACCAGCTTGACCAGATCAACGTTTTCTAGTGAGACAAAGTGATTATCTTCCTGCCTTAGTTGTTTAAGTGTACATTTCACTCACTATGTATGTGGGACTTTTATTTTGAAAATGCGAATTTGTTTACTGTGCGTTACTCGGCAACGACAGCACGAGGCACGTTCAAACTGGCCTCAGGACACAAAATGCAAGATTTACACATTACACATTTATTCATCTCCACTCTGAAGAGGCATACGGTATGTTTAGTTACATCTTTTGTTAATTTACCGTGTTTATTGTGAAATTTGATGCGTATGTTTTAACAAAAACATGTAAATGCGGAATCGTGTCAAATCACTCAACTGTCATATGTTCTTGCAGAGGTTGATATTTATTTCTGGCTGCTTTCTTTGACCAACGAAACAAATATTTAGCCTATATTTATTAGGTCCAGAAACATTTTCAGGTTTTGATAAATAAGCTATACATTAAT
>CAIGQZ010032693.1:1611771-1622128 GCA_903798205.1 Danio tinwini
TTTCTTTAAAGGAGGGTTCAACTATAAGGATGACCCAATATGCGTGCAAATGTGATCTTAGAATCGAGAAGCAGCACGACTGACAAAAATAATTGCCTTCGCGGGAGCAATAGAAAGCAGGTGAATAACGAATGAGAGGATGATCAGTCGCGCTAACAGCTGATGTGATGCTCGTGACTAAAACGCGTGCTTGCTCCTGTTTTCTTGCTTGAAGCAACAGTGCCTAAAATGCAACTGTGATCGGTTCTCTTTCATATAGACCAGACAAAAAGCTATGCTAATGCACCCACAGTCTTGCTGCTTTCAAGAGCTCCAAATATGTCTGTTTGTAAGCAGCATCGGTTGCTTTCGCTTTGAACAGATTATTAATTGGCCTTAACCGTGTGATCATCCTTTCATTATCACACACAGTATGTTTTTCACCTGCTTTCTTTTGCCTATGGTTATTTTTGTTAATATGGTTTAACTTTTTTACAACAACATTGATTTAATATGAGATTAACTCTCCATGTATGTGTAGTTAACTGGTGATCTGGGAGACTTTTAGCGAGGACAGATTACTGTGCATATGTTTGATACATGACAATAATTAAATATATATATATATATATATATATATTTTTAAGTATAGTATACAGATATTCAGATATTCAGCTGTTTTGACATTTAAAATTTGTGGCTAAAAATATTTATTGTCAGAGATAAATTTGGTAAATCCTTCATTTTGAGTTCTGAAAAGTCATGTAAAATAAAAACTGTTTGCAGTATAACACTATGAAACCATGACCCATTTGCTCATACACGACACACAAAACGTGAAATGAATGAGGCATGTGGACAAAACAAAAAATCTAATTCAAGTAACTTTAGCATGTCAAAGTCAAATTTATGCATATAAAAATATTTCCCCAACAACAAAATTGTGGCTAGTGAAAATGCAGAGTGGCTAGTAATGTTGGAAAACTACTAGCCACTGTGGCTGGTGATCAAAAAAGTTATTGTCAAGCCCTGCTGATAAGCTAATCTTTAAAACCACCAAGAATATCAGGACATTACCTAGCATTGTCGGAAGGGGAGAAATCAGCTCAAAATCAGCACAATTATCTTGTGGTGTGTGCTCAGCCTAAAAGATTCCAGCGCCAATTTGTGTCTGCAGCTCAATCAATAGTTCTTACCCATCCTGGATGATTGTGTAGTGCGTTTGATAGTCGGGGTCATTGTAAGGTGTCGCCACGCAAGATTCAATGAAGAGCTCGGTGTTGTTGATTGAAGACTGGGATTCAAACTGCAAGTAAATCCTCTCTCCAAGCTCATATTCGGCTGCATACGCGGTCACGTCTAATTCTCTGTAGTAGGCCGGTGTTTGGAAGAGTCCGAAGCTGTAGGTGAGTGTGCCGAAGCCTTTCTCTGTGACGGTGGTCTTGTGTCTTATTGCGGTGAACTCCAGTGCTATGTTGTTTTTCTTCTCGTAACGACAGGAGACCTCAATCTCCACCTCGTGTTTTCTGGTAATGATGCTGTGTGGGTCATCGGTTGAGATAATTATGTTCTTGAAAATGATGTACTGTTCATCTTCCTGTAAAAGAAAGTAGAAGTGTGAGATGTTAATTGTGTGAACGTGGCTTAGGGCTCTATTTTAACGATCTAAGCCAAAGTCTATAGCACATGGCGCAAAAGCACTAAGGGCATGTCAGATTCCACTTTTGCTATTTTAGGGATGGAAAAATACGGTCTGTGTCCCTAGTGCCTGGTCTAACAGGGTTGTACTTGTTCTCTTAATGAGTTATGGGTGTGTTTTGAGCACAATGTGCATTAAACCAATCAGAGACTGATCTCCCATTACCTTTAACTGTGCGTTCACACCGAAGGCGGAGAGAGCGTCAAAGGTAGCTCTGGCCGCCCTGGTGACAACGATGTCTGCCTTCAGCTCCGGCGGCTATATTGCTATATTGATCTCGTATTTAAAGGGGCCGTTGCAGCATATCTTATCATATCAGTTACATTCCCGCATAAAACATGCTTTCTAGCGTGAAAATGTTGAACACTTTTTTTTATCAAATTTATTTAACAATGGAAGATCAAGTTGCATGTGGTGTGGCTTTGCTCCAGTGAATTATCCATTGTGTAAGTATGTCTGAAATATCCTGAAGCGGCAATACTGTTTTGTATTGTTGCTTGAGATTCCCGCTTTTTTAAAGAAAAAAAAAAACAAAACAATAATGCACATCAATAAATCGCCAGTTACTTTTTAAATGTATGTTCCTGTAAGAAAACATTGCAAATAATCGGAAATCCGGCGACCGCAATAATCAAACCCTTGGGAACAACTGTGGTCGGAACCAAAGCTCACAGGACTGCGTTCTCTGGAATCCTCTCAAGCGGTGGACTTCTACATTCTGTTTGCTTGCCGCCGAACCGCGTCATAGCTCATTACCATAAAGTTGACTTGATTTCAACTCTCCTCGACGCCAACACTGGTAAAGACGCTCTGTGTTGCTCCTCGCTGCTTATCGCCGCCTACTCCCATTGAAAATGAATGACTTCCGGCTACTTTGATGCTCTCGCAGCTTTCAGTGTGAACGTACAGTAAGAGTCATTTGTGTCAAGCCATGGTGCATTTTCTACTTACATGATGGACTTTGTAAGTGGAAAAACTGAACCCCCACCACCGAAAAAAACTGTTAAACAGACTATCTGCAGCACAAGGATAAAGAACAAGCCTCCTCCATTCAGCCTCTTTACTTTCTCTTCACTTTACTTTCGTTAAGTAAGGAAACGGTCAAACTCACTCCACTGAAGACATCTATTAGCCTACATATTTAATTTCATTTGTTAAATGCAAAGATTTGTTTCTAAACTATTTCTAAATTCAGTTCTAATTTCCAGCAAACAAATAATTGAACAATAATAACAAAGTGTGGTCAAAAAAGTTCCAAACACATGTCCTATTTTTATGGTGATGCAGACGTTTCCAAAACCCAACAGGTGGACAAATGTAAACTTGCTTTTAATAAAGCAAATATAAATATGCACATAATCAGTAATACTACTAATAATTATACAAATGAAAATTGTCATGAATAAACTGAAAAAACTGCGCTGGGTGTATGAGAGGGCCCTTAAAGGAACACTCTTTTAGGAACACCCTTAAAGGAACACTCTCCAATTTTTGGGGGGTGGGGGGAGTAGGCTCATTTTATAACTCACCTAGAGTTAAACATTCGAGTTTTACCATTCTTGAATCAACTGAGCTGAGCTGAGGTCTTGCAATTAGCCTAGCATAAATCATTGAATCAAGTTAGGTCATTAGCATTTTGCTCAAAACTGACCAACGAGTTTGGATAATTTTCCAATTTTAAAGTTTCAATTGAATATTTTTATTCTATTTTTGTTATTTTCCATAATTTTGAGAACTTTTTATTAGCTTGTTTATAATGTTCTACTATATGGCTTTGGTATTGGGAATAGCTTCCCACTTAAAAAAAGCACGACACTTCTATTGGTACATGGTGTATTAAGATTAAGACTAGATTTAAAACGAAAAGCTGTCTGGCAACTATACTTTCATTCAGCAAAATAATTTTGGATTGTTTATTCTATAATTTTCTTTTCGGCTTAGTCCCTTTATTAATTAGGGGTCACCACAGTGAAATGAGCCGCCAACTTATCCAGCATATGTTTTACCCAGCGGATGCCCTTCCAGCTGCAACCCATCACTGGGAAACACTCATACACTCTCTTTCACACACATACACTATGGACAAATCAGCTTATTCAATTTGCCTACATCGCATGTCTTTGGACTGTGAGGGAAACCGGAGCACCCGGAGGAAACCTATGGGGAGACATGGGCGAACACAAGGAGAATATGTAAACTCTACACAGAGATGCCAACTGACCCAGCTGAGGCTCGAACCAGTGAACTTCTTGCTGTGAGGCGATCGCGCTGCCTATTTTGGAATGTAATATGCAAAATATTTCCCAGTGATGGGTTACAGATGGAAGGCATCCGCTGTGTTAAACGTGCTGGATAAGTTGGTGGTTCATTTTGTTGTGGCGACCCCTGATTAATAATGGGACTAAGCGGAAAATAAAATAAATGAATATGCAAAACAGCAATAGAACATGTAAAATGGCAATGCATTTCTGTATTTAAAATATGTTCTGTATTAAATATTGTGGAGAGGTAAGTATGATTGAACACCCAATGAGGGGGGAGAGCATGCTTGGAGCCCGGCGGCTAATCAGCAGGCCAATCAGAAATAATAAATAACACCTGTTTTTTCTAGTGATTGGGCCGGAGAGACACCCTTTTTAAGGAGAGAAGGAGCAGCCGGGAGGGAGAGAGGAGAGACCACACACACACACACACACACACACACCCGCACAGCTACACGTGTGGTGTGTTTATTTAAAAATAAAACGTTTGTGTTTACCTGATATCGCCGACCCTGTCTTCTTCTTCCCTCATACAAACAAACTTTACTACAGTGGTGCCGAAACCCGTAAAGAAGAAGAAACTTTGCTGCCAGAATGACCACTCCGTCAAGACTGCCATTTGTGGAAGCCATCCAGGCCCTCGCGTTCCTCCACCAACAACAACAGGATGCGCTGGTGGAACTGAAGAACACCCAGGAACAATGTTTCCAAGTCCTCATGGAGGCCCAGCGGGAGGACCGCGAGCAAATCCGGAGTCTGCTGTCCTAGGAGATCCGGCCCGCTCCGACATCTGCCGCCCACCCTCCCATCGCCTTACAAAAAATGGCGTCAGAGGACGACCCGGATGTTTTCCTCGATCTCTTCAAAAAGATGGCGGAGGCGTGTGGCTGGCCGCGGGCCGAGTGGCCGGTTCGAGTCATCCCGCTGCTCTCGGGCGAAGCCCAAAATCGCAGCCCAGCAGCTACCGGCCCAGAATCTCCTGGAGTACCCTCACCTGAAGCGAGCTATTCTCCAGCGGGCTCCACCGGCGGTGACCATCTCTCAGCGAGCCAGCTCATCAATATCTGGCACCTTCAACGTGAGTATTCTGACGTGTTCTCACCCCTGCCCGGTCGTATTAACGTGATCCAGCACCATATCGAGACAGAACCGGGCGTGGTCGTTAGGACCCCACAGTGACTGGGGCAGCCTGATCGTCTTGGTACCCAAGACTAATGGTTCGGTCCGGTTCTGTGTGGATTATAGAAAAGTCAATGCTGTGTCGAAATTCGACGCATATCCAATGTATTGACGAGTTGCTCGACCGGTTAGGTGCTGCTCGATATTACTCGACGTTGGATTTGACAAAGGGTTATTGGCAGATCCCCTTATCTCCAATATCCCGTGAAAAAACAGCCTTCACAACGCCGTTTGTATTGCACCAATTTGTGACACTTCCGTTCGGGCTGTTCGGGGCACCGGCTACGTTTCAGCGGCTGATGGACAAAATACTCGGCCCTCAATCCGCATATGCCGCTGCTTATTTAGATGACATCATAATTTTCAGTAATGATTGACAGCGGCATATGCAACACCTGAGGGCGGTACTGTCAGCGCTGAAGCGGGCCGGCCTCATGGCCAACCCGAAGAAGTGCGCAATTGGGCGAGTGGAGGTAAGGTATCTGGGCTTCCACTTAGGTCACGGGCAGGTGCAGCCCCAAATTGATAAGACTGCAGCTATTGCAACCTGTCCGAGACCTAAGACCAAAAAGGAGGTGAGACAGTTTTTGGGACTGGCAGGATATTATAGGCGTTTTGTTCCTAATTATTCGGCCCTCGTCAGCTCATTGACTGATCTCACTAAAAGGAGAGACCAGATACCGTCCAATGGTCGGAGCAGTGCCAACAGGCCTTCTCAAAAGTAAAATCTATACTTTGCAGGCCGGACGGCTCCCCGGCCTGAGGCGGGCGGTGGGGGTATGTGGAGAGGTAAGCATGATCGAACACCCAATGAGGGGGGAGAGCATGCTAGGAGTCCAGCGGCTAATCAGCAGGCCAATTAGAAATAATAAATAACACCTGTTTATTCTAGTGATTGGGCCGAAGAGACACCCTTCTTAAAGAGAGAAGGAGCAGCCGGGAGGGAGAGAGGAGAGACCACACACACACACACACACACACACACACACACACACACACACACACACACACACACACACACACACACACACACCCGCACAGCTACTCGTGTGGTGTGTTTATTTAAAAATAAAACGTTTGTGTTTACCTGATATCGCCGACCCTGTCTTGTTCTTCCCTCATACAAACAAACTTAACTACAAATATGTTCAAAATTTGCAGCAAAAGCTGAATGAAAATAAAATTATAGAATTAAAAAATATTTCCAACCATTGTTTTAATATAATGATTCTTAAGTAAAATGTGTAAGTTATTTAATTATGCCTTAAATGATCATCAATTATTTAATGAATCAATTTTGAGTAATTTGGCTCTCCATATGGAAGTGTAAATGTAAATTATGTATTTTAATTTTCCATTTGCACCAAACTTTACTCAAAAGTGATGAAAAATGCTAATTTTAATTGACAGAAATACACTGCAATTTTACATATTCCATTGCTGTTTTGCATATTAGATTCCAAAATGAATTCAGCTATTTATGTGCTTTCATAATATCTTGTTTTGTGTTAAATGGAAGATAAAAATGAACTTTTGTAAGGTGTTTGGAAGTGTGTGTAGGTATTGTCATATTGGAGTGATATGAACACATCAAGTTTCTTTTTGAAAAATTTCCTGACGTTAAAATAGGACTCAAATCCCAGTGAATTTAAGGGCCCACCGCAACATGACATAGGAGTGAGGTTTTCCCCACCCACAGAGTTGATTGACAGATGCCATGTTTCTATAATAACAATTATGCACATCTCCACAGAACAGATTTTTGCAAATAAACTGGGATTAAAATATTTGTTTCAACTCTCTGTGATTTTTATAAGTTTAAAGCATTTTTTAAAACAGAGCATGTTTGTAATAAAGACAGTAAAATTGCTATCTAATTCTTAACTGCATTAATCATCCCGGCGGCATGGTGTGAGTAAACACTAATATGTCTTCTGTGTGTCTGTGTGTGTGTGTGTGTGTACTGGCTTTTGTGTGTGACTCATCATTTCAGAAAGGCTTGAATAAACTCAACCATAAATACATGAAATAACCTTTTTTTGACTACTGAGCTGTATTTTAGCTTTATCCTGTCTGTCTCTGTCACTGACTGCTGTTTATCTGACGTAACGCATGATGAGAAGCAGACACGCACATTAGAACGGTGGGCGGGGAGAAGCAGCTCATTTGCATTTAAAGCCACAGACTACAAAAACAGCTACACTGTACTCAGACACCAAAATGGGCAGATTCTGGAGGCTATAATAAATAATCTGATGGGTATTTTGAGCTAAAACTTTACAGACACATTCTGGAGACACCAAAGGCTTATCATACATCTTGTAAAAGGGATAAAATAGGCCTTAAACAATAAACAGAAACACAATTCTTAAGCACAACTAATTCTTTTATGTTTAATTTGTTAAATTGTATGTAAATTTGTAAAACTTAATGAGTTAACTTATTTCCTTTATGTTGTCTCAACTAGGAATGCTCATTTCGGTTTATTTTACCAACCAACAACCGCAGCTCGTTAACCGAATATTAACTGTTAACAAATAAATATAAAAATATTATTTAATAAAAAAAATTGAGGTTTCTATTTTGTGACACATTAAATATTTTAAAATACTGATTTATTTTAACATGCGAACAGCAACATACAGAACATAACAGAACATCTTCACACACCTGCAGTGTTTCCAACAGCATAGAAAAAAATAATAAACTAAATAAAAAAATAATAAAATAAACAGGCCTGCCCTAGATATTTTTCACCTAAATGACCAATTTAGATTACAAAACGAAAACACTGACTGAATCCTTTTTAAGAACCGGCATTTGCTGATTTTTCCAATCATGTTTTTTTCGTCTGTCATATAAAAATATCAGACTATTAAGCGATCGCTCCACTAAAAATATGCAATTGATTAATGCTTCATTGTTATTATGTCACAAAACTCCTTTTAACATAATAATAGAAGTCATTAGTTTAAAGATTATGTCATAATGGCTTATTTCCTCCGTCTCACTCGCAATCAGCATCAGCGCTGCTTTGTGTCAACTCGTCTGTCAAGCTTTGACTAGAAGTATTCTTCTTTCATTTCGCTTCTTTGACAAAATACGTCTGTAGGCACGTGTGGTTGCACGTGTTACCATCCCGCAAGTTAACAAATATTTGTTGCACATCAGGGGCCGATCACAGCGAACGCACTTTTCCGTTTCAAAAATGTGAGGCGCACCCCACCACACTGCCTTTTATGTTGACAAGAAAAAAGCGCGGTGCTCTTTTTTTATGTCACTATAGGAAACGACTGAATCAGCTGGTCTATTGTGCGCAAATGTTGCTGTCCATGTTGTTATAATTGTAATATACAGAATAACATTGTGATAACCATGATTTGTAAAGTAATATGCCTACAGCTCTGGCTAACTTGAAACTGCGACCACAAGTTTCTCCTCCATCATTAAAAAAATATTAGTCGTTCTGACAACACAAATACTGCAGGCACCTTAACAGAAACCCTGCTCTGCTTTCATTTGATTGAAGAATGAAAAAGACGCGACTGATGTAACGCACTACGAGCACATAGCGCGCAACAGCATAACGTGAGGCGTGCAGGGCGCATAAGCAGCGCGCAAAACAGTTAATAGACCATAAAAAATGCCCTTCTCATCGCAAAAAGCGAGTTCGGTGATCGGCCCCTTATGCAGCCAAACTTTAAAAATATATAAAATAATATTTTTTAATTGTTTAACTGATACCATTAATCGGTTACAAACGCACCCTTTCGGTTAATGGTTAATCAGTTATTTTGAGCCTCCCTAGTCTCAACACAAATCAATTGTGTGGAACCCAGCTTTTCTCCATGGAAGATGAAATAATGACAAATATTACATTTTTTTGTTAACTTAATTTTTGGACCCTGTGAGACAAATTACCTCAATCAAGGTGCCACAAGCATTAAGGGAGAAGTTTGCCAGCACATGAGTGCCGTTTGAGTCCAAAGTGCAGGCAGGATTGTTGAGTCGCAGATAGTCTTTATGGAGTCCAATAGAGTTCATCTGCTCAATTTCAACGACCATGTTGGTTCCGGTGCAGATCACATTCGCATCCACTGTAAATTCAATCAGTCATTCAAAACGGGTTACCAAAAGTATGCTTTGTTTTTGCCTTCTAAACAGTTCTCAATGAGTATGTTTACATGGACACCAATACTACGATTTTAATACAACTAAGACAATAGACTGATTAAAAGTCTAATATATAAACAGCGATTATTTTTTATTAATTTAATCTGATTAAGGTCATAATCAAGCTAAACAGAAATTGAATTAAGACATGTGGAGTATGCCGATTTTTGATTAAACACCATGATTAAACTATTACCATCGTGTAGAATTTTCGCAGCATATTGTGAAAGGATAGTCTATACACACACGTCTGTTTGTCACTATTCTCTACACCTACAGAGTCAGAGAAGGACCACAGACACCCGCATCACGAAATGCAGAATTTTTTTTCCCCATATGGCATGCGGTATCAAATTCCATTAAAACAACACTCTTCCAGCAGTTCATACTCGCATCCAATATCTCGTTTGTCACGGGTGGTGAAATGTTTCTGAATGAAGTGAAAGTGTTAAACTGCAGTTAAAGTCGAAAATAAAAAATGAAACACTTAAAATTACATGAAACTCCGGAGGAAATCATAGTCCGGTGATGCAATGACGTTAATCAAATTATGTGCTATAACATGTAAAATGGGATCATGAAAGGGACATTCAAAAAGCAACTCATATAAACACCTTAATCATGTTATTGTCTTATTCAGATTAAGGCAAATAATTAGATTTCTGATGTCCATCTAAACATAGTCAATAAGAGAATTACTAACCAGGCTGCCGTCCAACAGTCACAATGACGCATCTCATTTCAGACTGATAGATGCTGCCTCTGTAAATAGATGATAAATCAGAAATTCAGTTCACATGAAATGCTGTTAGCTGCTAGATTTCAATTATAACACATATCTAACCCACTCGCTCATGCTCTCAGAAATGAAACACACAGGGAAATGATCTCCGAGTACTTCCCTCTTTGGTGTCCATCTAATGGCGTACTCTCCTGTGCTCAGTGCATGCTTGGTTATGTTCAGAGGACCGCTGATAATCACATCAGTAACACTTGGAATAAAAAAGCATGTGTCATTAAATAATAATAATAATAATAATAATAATAATAATAATAATAATAATAA
>CAIGQZ010032693.1:1622138-1643132 GCA_903798205.1 Danio tinwini
ATAATAATAATAATAATAATAATAATAATAATAATAATAATAATAATTTATTGTTATATAGTGCCTTTTAAACCATTAATTCTCAAAGCACATTCTCAAACAAACAGTTTTGAGTAACAATAAAATTAAAACACAAACATAGATAAAACATTTAAATATCTAGAATCATAAAACACACCATGAAAACAGGTTATAAAGTTAGTTCACCCAAAATGAAACTTCTGTGAATCATTACTCACCCTCAATTTGTTCCCAATGACTGAGACCTCAGTTCATATTCAGAACTTAAATTACAATATTTTAGATGAAATCCGAGAGCTCTCTTAGCCTCCATAGACAGCAATGGTTCAGACTCTTTTTAAAATCCAGAAAGGTAACCCATAAATCTCTTATAGACAGTCCATGTGTCTTCAGTTGATTAATTGGAATATTACAAAGCTACAAGAATTATTTTGTGTGCACATAAAACAAAAATAATGACTTTATTATTTGTTTTCTTCTTCTCAGTGTCAATATAGGACGTATGTTCATTGGCACTGTGCATTGAAGTATACCTCACATGCCCATGCTGTTTTTTCAAGGCTTTTTTCCTTCACTTTTGTCAATTGGTAAAGTTTGTTTGCCAATTGTTTGGTTGCCACTGGCTTGCTTGGTTTGGGATGTGTGGAGCTGTGCATCTTTGGATTTGCTCTTCAGTGTTTTGGGCTCTTAGCAGTGACATTTACATTACACTGTACTGAACTTCAACTCTGAAAACTTGTTAAGTCTATGTTAAGCTGCTTTGATCAGCCGATTTGAATGTTATCATTCGATTGAATGGGAGTTATCAGCGGTTATCACGTGATTGATATAGACCAGAAGGGGCCTTCTGGGCCTACTGGTAGGCTCAGTAGGCTGTTATCATCCATTCACATGGTTAATCAGCTATAGATCATATACGGCTGCGGCCGGAAGTTAACAAGAATTATTTATATTATTCATTAAATTTGCCATTAGTTGTATTTTATTATGGTCTACCCCAACCCTAAACCCAACCATCAAAGTAATGTAAAAACATATCTGGATCTGGAGTCTTCTCTATTAGTATAGCTGATTAACCATTTGGATGGATGATAACAGCCTTCGGAGCCTACCAGTAGGTGCAGAAGGCCCCTACTGGTCCATATCTATCAGCTGATAACCACTGATAATGCCCATTCAATCGAGTGATAACATTTGAATCGGGTGCTTTGACACTATCTACATTGTAAAAGCACTATAGAAATAATGTTGAACAAAGAACAGGTTCATTCAAGGTTTACATCAGCAGTGTGACCAATGTGACATGCATAAAGAGCACATCGCTCTCCCTATACTGACACGGAGGAGAAGAAACTGTTAATGTCTTTATTTTTGTTTTATATGCATTGAGGATGTTTGTTTAGCATTTTTCTGGATGGGACCATTGCTTTCTTTGGAGGATGAGGGAGCTTTCAGGTTAAATGTAAAATATCTTAGTTTGTGTTGCAAAGATGAAGGTCTCAGGAGATTAGAATGACATGAGGGTGAGTAATTAATGGCATCATTTAAATTTTAATTGATTATCATCAGCTATTTAAACATGAGCCCTCACGCTGCATACGCCGCTACAGCTTTAACTCGGATTTCCAGTTCATGAAGTAGTGCAGCTTGGATTTCTTCTCCATGATTTGGAGTCGGTGACACAAAGCGTGGAATGTAATGTCCTTCAGTGCAGGATGGAGCAGCTGAATCAACTGCAATGACACAAATTAGCATGGCTGATACTACTAATGTAATGTTAAGTTAAGGCCCTGGTATACTTCAAATTAAGTTCTTTTTTTGTTTGAGGACAAAAATAATTTTGAAAAGACTTTGTCACAGTTTCTGTTTTTGAACTTTCCGAGACCCTGTCAGTGCAGTAGGTGGGGCTGTAAATGTCATAGTGCTCACATGTACCCATAAATACAACAATGGTGGCTGTGAAAGAAGAACAGTTTCATAAAGATCTGACAAACAGCCTTTACCACATCAGATAAGTAGAGCCATTGTGGCACATTTTTACATTGTTTTCTATTTGAAGCTAACAGACACTGAATGGAACAATGTTTAAAATTTTGTAAAATGGGAGTGACGACCCTCTCTGAGTCTTTAAAATCTCTTTACAACCAATTGTTCAGGTGCAGATACACAGTGCTTAATCTGTAAATTGCGAGGTCCCAGAACAGATCGGGGTAACAGATCCGGCATGTTACCTGAGGATGGAGAGGTGTTGCGCACAAAAGTCGAGAGCGGGGAGGTGGATGGCGGAGAAAAAGGACGAAAGTGAAAAGGGTTGGGGAGTCGCGGAAGATAGTGAAAGTGAACAGCGAATGGAGGAGGAGAGCTATTAGAAGAAGGATCTGTAAAATGAGGTGCCCGATCAGATTTCAGAGTTTCCGGATCCGGCATGTTCCGGAACAAATTAAGATCTACAGATACATCCTTAACAGCTCTGTTACTTGACTCTCAAGTGTGTTCATGTTGCTAACTTGGATGTTGTTCTCCTGTCTGACCTCTGAATATAAGATATGAATCAACAGGGTGTCAGCGGGGTCTTAAAAAGTATTAAAAGTTGATAAATCAATTATGAGAAAATTAAGGCCCTTAAATGGTATTAAAAAGTCCTAATCCTTAATCCTGTTTTTACGAGGTCTTCAATTTTGTTCAAGCGTTGTCCAAAGTGTTTGACTTCAAAAAAGCATAAATATATTTATTTTCCTTCTAATATTAACAACGGCGTGCTCGATTCACACGTTTGGTTCAGGCTGGGGTGCATCCGACCATACATCCGGGTGATGTCACATAGTTTGCGACAAAGAAAGTGATGTGACGCTCTCCACATGTAGCAAAACCACAGATCGGCAAAATGGGAATATTTAAATTTGCATAATCCTGGACAGACTAGTTTAAACAGTGGCTGAAGCTTGTCGCTGAAAGCAACCACCTAATTTATTATTTTAAGCGTTGTTTTTTCCGAGCTTATCTGAGTTTTGTTGCATGGTTTATTTAACTCCAACTGAGTTCAGATGCAAAAACCTCTAAATGCCATCAAAAATTTTCTCCTCAAAGATAGGACCAAGTAGGACATGTTCCTGGATTACCATCTGTATTGATGCTTATGTTCCAGGATCAACATAGATGTTAATCCAGGATTGCATCGTACTTGGCAAAATCATGACGTGCACTATGAATATGCGGGAGACTACCGGAGCTACTGGGAGAGGTGGGATGTCTGGTTTTGGTGAGAAATTTCAAAATGAATTCTCAAAAACAAACTCAAAAGAACTTTCTATTAACCAGATTTTGTTTGTGTATTTTTTCTGCTTGTTCTTTGATTTAATTTGAAATGTACCTGGGCCTTTAGTCACTGAGAAACCTTACCTAGAACTGAAAACTGCAGAGGGATCTTGCTGAAAGGTTCATAAATGTGCTCATATGAACCCATTGAGGTTTTGTACTGTTGAAGTGGGCTTGTTTTTGTAGTTGTGGTTGTAGTCTGCAGCCCATGCGTCCATTGAGGTGCTGTAGATGCTACAACAGTTGATCAGTTTCTGTTGCCACCACCACCACCATGGTGAAGCAGTAGTTGTAGATTTTTGTTTCCCCCACCACAGTGGTGTAGTTGTAGGTTGTTCGGTGGTTGTTTGTTGTTGTTTTTGTTGTTGTTGTTGTTGTTGCCACCACAACCAGAGTGAATCAGTAGCTGTTGTAGATTGTTGTTGTTTCCCCCACCACCATGGTGTCGTTGTAGGTTGATCAGTGGTTGTCTGTTCTTGTTGTTTTTGTTGTTGCCACCACCACCTTGGTGAAGCAGTAGTTGTAAATTGTTGTTTCCCCCACCACAGTGGTGTAGTTGTAGGTTGTTCGGTGGCTGTTTGTTGTTGTTGTTTTTGTTGTTGTTGCCACCACAACCAGAGGGAATCAGTAGTTGTAGTAGATTTTTGCTGTTGCCACCACCACCATGCTGTAGTTTTAGGTTGTTCTGTGGTTGTTTGTTGTTGTTGCCACCACCACAACCAGGGTGAAGCAGTAGCTGTTGTAGATTGTTGTTGTTTCCCCCACCACCATGGTGTTGTTGTAGGTTGAACAGTGGTTGGTTGTTGTTGTTGTTGCCACCACCACAACCAGGGTGAAGCAGTAGTTGTAGATTGTTGTTGTTTCCCCCACCACCATGCTGTAATTTGTGGTTGTTCAGTGGTTGTTTGTTGTTGTTGTTGTTGCCACCACCACCAGGGTGATGCAGTAGTTGTAGTAGATTTTTGCTGTTGCCCCCACCACCATGCTGCAGTCCATGCTGTAGTTTTAGGTTGTTCGGTGGTTGTTTGTTGTTGTTGTTGTTGCCACCACCATGGAGAAGCAGTCGTTGTTGTAGATTGTAGATTTTTCCCCCAGCCCCATGGTGTTGCTGTAGTTGGTTCGATGAATACTTGTTCCCACCATGGTTCAATTACTGAACTATTAGAGTTCATTCCTGAACTATTAGATTTGGATTCCTGTCAAAATTGCCCTTCGATTTTTTCTACTAATCAGAGTGCGTCTGTGAGAGCTGGAGCCATCGGTATAAGACAGAGTGGTGTGTTTTTTCGGGAAGTCTTCCACAACTAGCTCAAATCCGTAGACGCCTGTGCTGTAGGTATAGTTGTAGTCTAGTGTGCAGGCATCCTAGTTAACAATTGAGATTAAGATTTAGTTTTATTTTTAGTTATTCGACAGTTCTATTTATACTCGTGGGTTGGCCCCTATTTTTATGATAGCAAAACACACGTCACACATGGAATATTCAATTGCTTTTCAGTACATATTTTATTACATTTTAAAGCAGGGAGGAAAATTACCCTCCTGACTTTGTCAATAATGTGTGTACATGTAAAACAAATACCAAAATAACTGATTAAATTAAACTAATGTAGACTTGTCATAGCATTTATATATCACTGCTTTTTGATTTCTTAGTCTTCTTACTTGATCGATCTGGAAACCTCTTGGCTGGTCACATCTGTCACATTCAACATTGCGCTTGGCTCCGTATCTGCATTTGACCTGGTCACCATCTGGATCAAAGGCTATCAGACGGTATTTACGAGGACAGTTTTGGGGTACGCTGTGAAAATGTGAGGAAAAAAAAGTAGCTTACTTTTTCATCTTAATTTCTAAATCGGAAGCTGATATTTTGACAGTCAAGTTTGATGAATGTTTATAGGAATGTTAAAGGAAAAACTATCATTAAATTAAAGAGTTTAACAGGAGCACTTTTACCTTAGCTTAGCATAGATTATTGAATCAGATTAGAAAATTAGGATCTTGCTTAAAAAATTCAAGAACAAGTTTTGTTCATTTTCTTTTTAAAACTCGCCAGAATGAGAGTATAACGATATTGGCCAAGAAAATAGCAACTTTTAATTTTCCGTCGGTCTTAGTACATGATGAAATTACAGCTTTAAATAAATTGTAAAATTATCAGAATTCTTTCTTGAGTTTTTTAGAGGCTAATGGTCTAATCCGTTTCAATGATCTATGCTAAGCTAAAAGTGCCCCTGCCAAACCCAAAGATATTCTGAATGGATTCAAATGTGATTAAACTCAACTGTTTGTGCCTATTGAGCCTATTTCCAAAAAATTAAAGTGATTACTAGGTTACCGTAGAAAGTGTAAAGTAGTGGTGATGGGTGATTGATTGGGTTGATTGGTATCAGATCTTATGCCTAGATCCACATGTGTTTGGAAGAGCCAGCCCTTGAGATTGTTCACTGTGGGCACCCAGCAGCATGAGTTTTGCCTGTAATAGATATAATTTAGTAATTTAGATGATACAAATTTCTATTTTATTTCAAACTAATTCAAGTTACTCACTGCAGATCAAAGGGTGTGTTTCCATAGATGTTCCTTAGGACAACAGTTTCCGTCTGGCACCAGCTGTTGGTAAAACTACTCCTGCCATTGGAACTTTTATCGATTTCTCCATAGTCACTGTTGTCTTCATAGACACAATTCCCAGGATTGGTGCAGGACCACCAACTAGAATCGCACCAGTCATTGGTTCGCTTGAATCGAAACTCAACCTGGCAGTAAAGAGTTAAAACATATTCACAGTTTAATTTGGGTCATTATTATATTTTGATGTGATGTAGACATGCCAAAAACTGCAGGGTTCTGTTTTTTAAAAAAATTGGCAAATCATAATGTATCTGCATTATAAATTTTAATCAAAATGTATAGAATTTATAGAGTGATCTCCTTGTTTAGAATTTCAGAGAAAAATATGGGGGAAATATTATGCAGCGACGCAGTGGTGCAGTAGGTAGTGCTGTCGCCTCACAGCAAGAAGGTTAAGAGATCACTCTATAAATTCTATACATTTTGATTAAAATGTATAATGCAGATATATTATGATTTGCCATAATATAAAGAGCGACCTTCTTAAACTTGGTTCGAGCCTCGGCTGGGTCAGTTGCATTTCTGTGTGGAGTTTGAATGTTTTCCCTGCATTTGGGTGGGTTTCCTCCGGGTGCTCCGGTTTCCCCGACAGTTCAAAGACATGCGGTACAGGTGAATTGGGTAGGCTAAATTGTCCATAGTGTATGAGTGTGAATGAGTGTGTGTGGATGTTTCCCAGAGATGGGTTGTGGCTGGAAGGGCATCCGCTGCATAAAAACGTGCTAGATAAGTTAGCGGTTAATCCCGCTGTCCCCCCGGAATAATAAAGGGACTAAGCCGAAAAGAAAATGAATGAATGAATGAAATATTATGCAAAAGTCATACAGTGGTTTTTACACAGTTGTGTGGCAACAGTGTTTGAATATATCCAGCTTGATAAAATGATAATAATTAATGATAAAAATTAATTAATTCAATTGTTTTATAATCACACTTCATAAAAAACAGTCTGTAGAAACACTTTATGTATATTTAATGCATTTACTCTACTAATTACATTAAATTATGCATAATTACATGCAAATGACCTTTAACCTAACCTCCATTCTGACCCTAACCATATAGAATTGCAGTTAGGTTTTTTGTAAGATTGCTTGGTAGTTAAATAAATAGTTACAAATACACCTTAAAATAAAGTGACCAAAAATACTCTTCATTTTTAAATATTACATATTACCATCTCCATCTCATTAACTTTCATTGTTTTTTTCTTCCCAGTTATTTATTTGATGTTACTTCTTTTTAATGTAATAATAAAAATTGTTAATTTAGTTTTTTATTTAGTAATTAATATAATTGACATTATTTAATGTACCACTGAAATAAAATAAAAAGATTTATTGTCATACATAATTTATTGTGTTTGTTAACTTGAAAAGTAATCAAATTCTATAGTAAGTTAGTGTTGAGTTAAAAAAACGATTTATAAAATAGCTAATAATAAAAAATGTATATAAAAATATACAGTTGATGTCAGAATTCATAGCCCTCCTAAATTATTAGCCCCCCTGTACCCTGTATATTTTCCCCCAATTTCTGTTTAACGAAAATATTTTTTCAATACATTTCTAAACTTAATAGTTTTAATTACTTATTTGTATTAACTGATTTTTTTATCTTTGCCATAATTACAGTAAATAATATTTTGCTATATATATTTTCAAGATATTAGTCTCAGCTTGAAGGGACATTTAAAGGCTTAAGTAGGTTAATTAGGCAATTTAGGGAAATTAGGCAAATAATTGTATAATGATGGTTTCTTCTGTAGACAATGGAAAAAATATTGCTTAAGGGAGCTAATAATATTGACCTTAAAATGTTTATTTTAAAAATTAATAACTGCTTTTATTCTAGCCAAAATGTTCTTTTTTAAATATTTCCCAAATGTTGTTTAACAGAACAAGGAAATTTTTACAGTATGTCTGATAATATTTTTTCTTCTGGAGAAAGTCTTATTTGTTTTATTTTGACTAAAATAAAAGCAGTTTTAAATGTTTTTAATCCATTTTTTTATTTTTTTATTTATTTTTTCCATAGTCTACAGAACAAACCATCATTATACAATAACTTGCCTAATTACTCTAAGCTGCCTAGTTAATCTAATTAATCTAGTTAAGCCTTTAAATGTTACTTTAAGCTGTATAGAAGTGTCTTGAAGAATATCTAGTCAAATATTATTTACTGTCATCATGTCAAAGATAAAATAAATCAGTTATTAGAAATGAGTTATTAAAACTATTATGTTTAGAAATGAGTTGAAAAAAAATCTTCTCTCCGTTAAACAGAAATTGGGGAAAAAATAAACATGGGGGCTAATAAATCAGGGGGTTGAATAATTCTGATTGCAACTGTATATGAAAATATCTGAAAAAAATCACAGGAGGGCTGATAATTTTGCCTTTCACTAGATATTGACTTATAAAATTGTTAACAAATAATTATAAAAATTATTATAAAAATATAAATGACAAGACAATCATTGTAAACATTTTCATACTTAAAAAGTATTGCCACGCAGTGTGTTTATGAATTTTAATGCACAAATAAAAAGTAATAGTTCTCACCCTCATGCTCCCGTCTGCATTGGTTCCTTTAGGACTGAAGGTGACCGAGCCTCCATAATGTCCTGCTGCAGCAAAACACACGAGAAGCAGGAGATTCAACAGCAGTGCTGAGAACATCATGGTACCCGAGTCTGAGATCAATGCATCTGTGCAACTCCTTTTATACAGTACATCTCAGGTGAGCAGGAATTAAGGGATTGGTTTATGGGTGTTTTGTGTGTTACTTATGCTTATTGTATTATTAAAAAATGTACTGGGCAGTTACTTGCTTCTCAGATGTCACATGGTCAAAATCTGAAACTAAACATTAATCTGGCTTCATCAAAACAATGTCAATGCTCAATTTTCAAAACTGAACTGAGAATTGGCAGATTTGCTTTCTGTTTTGCATCTTGCACACAACACCAGTACCAAAAATACACAGCAAAAAGATTTTTCTGAAACCGTCAGTGTGTGTGCATATATACAGTAAAAGGTCAATATTATTGGCCCTTCTGTGTATTTTTAATTGTTTTTCAAATATTTCCCAAGTGCTGATTAACACTGAGAATATTTTTTTAATGCATTTTTATTATTAATTAGTTTCCAGTACCTAAATAATTTTGTCCTGCCATGATGACAGTACATGCTATTTTTCTGGTAATATTGCAAGATATTATTATTCAGCTTAAAGTGCAATTTGAAGGCTTAACTAGGATAATTAGTTTACCTAGGCAATTTAGGTTAATTAGGCAAGTCATTGGATAATAGGGATGTGTTCTGTTACTGATTGGAAAAAAAAAAAACCCAGGCTCATTCTAAATACGTTTATTTAGAATTTCAGAATCAGAATCAGTTTTATTGCCAAGTGTGCTTCACACACACAAGGAATTTGTTTTGGCAACAGAAGCTTCCAGTGTACATAAAGTGACGAGTGACAACACAAAATTAAATACAAGAAAAGAAAAGGCAATAAACATGTACAGATATGCTGTAAATATACAGGTTATAAGGTGCTGTGTACAAGTGCGTATGAGAAAGTATTGCACGTTTATTGCACAGTAGGAGAATATTTAACTGTTCATGAGGTAGATGGCCTGAGGAAAGAAACTTTTCCTGTGTCTGGCTGTTTTTGTGCTTGGTGCTCTTTAGCGCTGACCAGACGGTAACAGTTCGAACAGGTAGTGTGCTGGGTGTGAGTCATCCAGAGTGATTTTACGAGCCCTTTTACTCATTCTGGAAGAGTACAGTTCTTGAAGTGTAGGAAGTGTAGTGCCAGTGATTCGTTCAGCAGTCCGGACTATTCGCTGTAGTCTACGAAGGTTGGTTTTGGCAGCTGAGCTGAATCAGACGGTGATTGAAGTGAAGAGGATGGATTGGATGACAGCTGAGTAGAACTGTACGAGCAGCTCCTGTGGCAGGTTGAACTTCCTCAGCTGACGAAGGAAGTACAGTCTCTGCTTGGCTTTCTTAACAGTAGAGTCTATGTGAATGTCCCACTTCAGATCCTGAGAGATGGTGGTGCCCAGGAACCTGAATGACTCTACTGCAGCCACAGTGCTGTTCATGATGGTGAGTGGGGGGAGTGCAGGGGGGTTTCGCCTAAAGTCCACTATCATCTCCACTGTTTTGAGCGTGTTCAGCTCCAGGTTGTTGTATCTGCACAATAAAGCCAGCCGCTCCACCTCCTGTCTGTATGCAGACTCGTCACCATTCCAGATGAGGCCGATAACAGTAGTGTCATCCGCAAACTTCAAGAGCTTAATAGAGGGGTCTTTTGCGGTGCAGTCGTTTGTGTACAGGGAGAAGAGCATTGGGGAGAGAACACATCCCTGGGGGGCACCAGTGCTGATGGTGCGGCTGTCGGATGTGATTTTACCCATTCTGACTAGCTGTTGTCTATCTGTCAGAAAGCTGGTGATCCATTGACAGACAGAGCTAGGGACAGACAGCTGGGTCAGTTTGTTCTCGAGCAGTGATGGGACGATGGTGTTAAAGGCAGAACTGAAGTCCACAGAACTAAAGTTTCCCTATGTACATTTCTGGAAAGCGCCCCAGGACCTACGTTTTTTTTGCAGTATTGGTTTCGTAAATCCACCAGAGGCTACTGTGTATGGTTTTTCAGATCTCAATTTTTTCTCGTGAGTGCCATTCTTGCTTGCTCTTCTCGCGTAAATCCATTAGAAGCCACTGTTGACTGACTGACTGACTGACTTACCAACTGATCCCCCCAGCACCCACCTACTTCCCTAAACCCAACCGACAGTGCTTTCAAAAACAATCCAGAAAAAGAAAAGCCCCCACAGCACCACATTTTCAGATTTGACCACATTTTCACCCTGTTATTTACTTGTTCATTTCTATTTTTGTCTTACAAGCTTTCTGGAATCGTTCTTCTCTGGACTCAAACCCTGTCGTCGCGGTCAACTCCACTCCACATCACAAGTCCACCGATGTACATGGTGAGCCACTGGACAAACTGTTAACAGGAGGAACGCCATCTATATGGAGGTAAGTGGTCAGCTGGTAAGCGTGAAAAGAAACGGCATCATTTCGCCTAGTATCGTTCGTTTTAAAGATTAAATGCTGCCACTTCTGGCTACATAACTCGTGATCTCCAGAAATGTATATAGGGCTACGTTATCAGAATGAGCCTATGTGGCTGAAGAAAAATATCTTAATGGGGCTAATAATATAGACCTTAACATTTTTAATAAAATGCTTTTAATCCAGCCAAACTTAAAGAAACAAGACTTTCTCCAGAATAAAAACATATAGGAAATACTGTGAAAATGTCCTTGATCTGTTGAACATAATATGGGAAATGTTTAAAAAATAACAAAAAAAAATCACAGGAGGGCTAATAATTTTGCCTTCAACTGTATATATGCAGCTTGTTGAATGTTTTAGCCGTATTGCTATTTTGTCCTGGAGAACAATGACCTGGCGTAAGATTAATATCTATTTAGACAATATATCTTTGTGTCTTTAGATTTCACCTGCCGTACCCAACATCTCAAATCTCTAAGATGGATTTCTAGGGACTTTACACTTTAAAAGGTGCATTTGTATGTAGAGCTGTGTTAATCTCTGAATCATTTTTCAAAAATACAGCTTAAGTAGGAGAATGTGTGTTTCATAACATATGATGGATGTGTCGGAAAACTGTGATGATGGATGAAGAGGAAAAGAAAAGAATGGGAATGTAAATCAGGTAAAACCTGTAATTGAAACATTTAAGCAAAATATTATTTTACTATCTATTACACTGAAAATAAGCTGCTTTATTTAGAATTTTGTTAACACTTTACAATAAGGTTCATTAGTTAATGCATTTACTAACATGAACTAATCATGAACAACACTTGTACAGCATTTATTAATCATAATTCAACATTCACTAATGCATTATTACCATCAAAGTTCATGCTTGTTAACATTAGTTAATGCACCGTGAGTTAACATGAACTAACAATGAACAACTGTATTTTCATTAACTAACGTTAACTAACATGAACAAATGCTGTAGTAAATGTACTGTTTATTGTTTGTTCATGTTAGTAAATGCATTAACTAACAATAACTAATGAACGTTATTGTAAAGTGTAACCAGAATTTTTTAAAGAAAGAAATTATTTAGTTGTGAAGAGTGGACAGGATAGAGCGGCTTGTCAGTTGTCATGCAACATTTCGATACAAAATTCTATAGACCATTTTGATGGCTGTAAACAAAAAATGGTCCCAGCATATTTCCTGTTTCACATTTTTAATTTCTACAGCTTCCGAGAATCCAAAAAGAGCCACATACAGTGGCGTAGCGGACGGGCCAGCAGGGCCCGCACCGCGGGGGGGCCCCGCGTGATAAGGGGCCCCGCGTGATATTTTTGTGTCAAAACGTCACGGAGAAGTGATATCAGCCATTGGCGGCAAACTGCGGAGAAATGACTGGAGCCTCTTTCGTGCGCTCTGTGTCGCTCATGTGCACTCCCTCTCTCTGCCTCCACGCACGCTCTCTCTGTAACGGCGCTGTGCGCATTCAGAAGTTAACCCCCAAATTGACACAGGTAATAAAAAGATTCAACTTCAGTCATGTTCATGTTGTGAAACACTATTAAAATGTCCACTGTTTATTATATTAGACTTTTGTTTTCAATAGCGATTTTAAACCTTTTATTAGAGGAAGTCCTTGGCTCTGCATATTATTAATCAGAAGCTGAGTGTACATAGTTTTATGTTAGGAAATGCAGTCTTGAATTTACAAACTGTCGGCAAGTACCGGAGAACAGATGTAACACATTGATCAAGTTTAGTTCAGTCACGTTGAAAGTAATATTCTACTCGTTTAGTTTTGCCTTCATTCATTTTAGATGTCAGTACTGACATACGAGTCTTCAGCACATGATTTTTTTACAACATGTTTTTTTAACATAATAGTTTAACTAATTTCTAATAACTACTTTTTTTATCTTTCCCATGGTGACAGTCAGTGCAAAATATTTTACTAGTTATTTTGCAAGATAGTTGTATTCAGATTAAAGTGTAATTTAAAGACTTCACTAGGTTATGTTAACTAGGAAAGTTAGAAAAATTAGTCAAGTTATAGTATAACTAGTTTGTTGTGTAGACAATCAAAAATATACAGTAAATATTTCTTAAGGAGGCTAATAATACCGACCTTAAAATTGTATTTTTGAAAATTAAAAAACTGCTTTTAAGAAATAAACTATAAGAAAAAGACTTATTATTTATTATTATTACTTCTTTTTTTTACAGGAAATACTGTGAACGTTTTCTTGGTTTGTTAAAGATCACTTGGAAAACATTATTTTAAATTAATGGGAGAAAAAAATTGACTTCAAGGTTAACAGGTGTAAAAATGTGACTTGAATGTTTGAAATGTGTTATCCACTACAATACAAAGCTCCTTGTCAAATAAATTAACGAGGAAGATTATTTTGAGTATGGGCTGCATGGTGGCACAGTGGATAGCACGTTCGCCCCACAGCAAGAAGGTTGCTGGTGTGAGCCCCGGCTGGGTCAGTTGGAGTTTCTGTGTGGAGCTTGCATGTTCTCCCTGTGCCGGCGTGTTTTTTTTCAGGTGCTCCGGTTTCCCCCACAAATCCAAAAACATGTGGTGTAAGTGAATTGGGTAGGCTAAATTGTCCGTAGTGTATGTGTGTGAATGAGAATGTATGGCTGTTTCCCAGTGATGGGTTTCAGCTGGAAGGGCATCCGCTGTGTAAAACATATGCTGGATAAGTTGTCGGTTCATTCCGCTGTGGCAACCCCGGATTAATAAAGGGACTAAGCCGAAAATAAAATAAATGATTATTTTAAGTTATATAATTATCTTGTTTATGAAGACTGCAGGGTAAATGAAAAAAAGGAAAAAAAAAGACTTTGAATAATTGTTTGCGACCCCGTGGCGTTATTAGAAGTTATTAGTTATGAGAAGTTATTAGTTATTAGAAGTAGTTTGTGATGTATGTTAAAGTGTGCTCCCTAAAAGCACAAGTGGCCCCTGCCCGGCCCCCCCAGTCATTCTGGTCTAGAACCGCCATTGCTTGTAACACTCGCGCCAACATCCTCCTGCCCTCGCTCTTCAGTTTGTGATCATTACCCCCCGATATGTTAGCTGTTTTAACATTTAAGTTATGATTAAATTGCCTCTTGTTACAGTTATGAAATTGTTTAAAAACAAGCAGGAAATGTTCATGGCGTATGATATGACCACATTGAAAGGGTCTAAACATTCTCATTTTAATTTGAACATATTCTGCTTTATTTTCAGAGACTTCTGCATTATTCTCACCAAACTAATTGACATGATATTCTATTCAGATGAAAATATATATTTTATTGGATTTAACTTCATTTACTAATCTCACATTTACTGTACAATGTAAAAAACTATATGATCAATTAGTCATGACAGCATAGGTTTTTAGTTGATTGCAACTTATTAAGCCAAGTTAATCATGTTCTAACTAAATTTGAATTTAGTTTTAAGGTTAATTTGATTCAGCTTAAAATTTTAAGGCAACTGGTATTTATTTTTACAGTGTATACCTGTTCATCTAAAATTTAAATCAATTTTTTTTATTATATTTTATTGAACTTTTCAAGAACAAACACAGAGAAAACACGCACACCAAACACTCGACACTGTCCCAGACAAATCCCATAAAATGAGTCAATAAGCAAAACAACAATGACACATTTTAGCGGGTGACAACAAAAAATAAATAAATGAATTGAATAAATAAATTAAGTCTCTGAAGAATCCACAGAGGTTGTGGCTGATGTGTTCATTCAGATTTCCCAGACGCAAAATAATTTTTCAATGGAACGAGTCCTCAGAAATTACAGCAAGAAGGTCGCTGGTTCGAGCCCCAGGCCGGGTCAGGTCGCATTTCTGTGTGGAGTTTGCATGTTCTCTCTAGGTTGGCGTGGGTTTTCTGCGGGTGCTCTGGTTTCCCCCACAGTCCAAAGACATGCTGTATACAGTAGGTGAATTTATTAAACTAAATTGGCCTTAGTGTATGTGTGTGAATGTGAGAGTGTGTGGGTGTTTTCCAGTACTGGGTTGCAGCTAGAAGGTCATCCGCTGTGTAAAACGTGCTGGATAAGTTGGTGGTTCATTCTGCTGTGGCGACCCCTGATGAATAAAGGGACTAAACCAAAGGAAAATGAATGAAAGAATACAGGGCCAATACCATTTCTGATAACATTTAAATTACGATTCTGATAACATTTATATTACCTAGCTTTATTGAAATCAGTATTATTTAAAAAAAACACTAAATTAAGTAACAATATTTTTTATTTTAATATTTATATATATAGGATACCACATTTATCCTGTCAACAAATCTGTACACACACACTAATCACCTATCACATGAAATGACATGGATCTTGCTAGAATAACATAGGTGTTCTTTTTGTGCTAATGATAGAAGACTGATGATCTGCTATATATTACTAGAAACTGATGAATGTGTTGGACATTTATGACTAATGCCCAAGGACTGGCAATACATTAGACATCATGATGAACTGAAAACATGTCCTCTGTCCTGCCCAACTTTTCAGACAATATATCTATTGTGTTTTGCTCTTTTCCCTTAAGTTTTACTTTAGATACTTGCCTGCTCTGACTCAGCATTGTTTATCACAAGGTGTTTCTTTGTTTGTTTGTGTCAATCTTTGCATTCAGTCTTCAAAAATAAATATTGTATATGAATAAATAAATAACATTTATAATTTATAATATTAAAATAATTTAAATACAATTTGTATTTTATAAAAATAATAAATATATTTGATATTTTAATGTTGTATTTTTTATTTAAATTCAAGTTTATTTGTAAAATCAAAACTGTTTACTTGTATAAATTGAAAATGTAATAAATCATGAAAATATATATTTCATTGCTAGTTGTTATGTAATGCATTAATAATGTCAACAGAATATTGCTAAAATTGTATCTTACCAATTATTAAGTAAAAAAGGCATGCTGAATTTATTTTCATAAATTTTACATGGGTATTTATGATGTATTGACATTTACTGTTCAGGATCATTTTAAATTGTGCACAAATTGAGTGTTTTTTCTTTACTTGGTTTATATTTTAACCTTTTTGATGGAATAACATTTAATTCCTAATGATTTTCAGAATGGTCATTTAAAATATTAGATAATTTGCAAACACAGTTGTTAATGCCAATGTTTATTGCACAATGAATTATTATCCATTAAATGATTTAACACTTGTGGTCTTCCAAATGAGGATTCATGATGATATTTATTGATGGCCCAGCATTAAAAAAATGTATTAATATTAATTACACTTTTTTTTATTACTGATTTGGACAGAGTCTAGAGAATAATGCAAAGCTTGTTTTGTCAAGGTTGAAGCAAGATTGTTTAGAAAAGGAGACAATGCATCAATGGATTGAAAGATATAAAACTCAATAACGCCTTCTAGTGGCGGATGACTTTCATATTTTTCACAAACCGCCATGGCGATAGGGCCTTGAGTCCCACATAAACACATGTGACATGGACAATGGCAATTTGTATTCAGTTGGACCAATGGCTGTATGGTTATAGAAAATGAAAAGAATTTCCAGTTACAGCATCATCAAGTGGCCATACTTAAACTCAACAATTTTTATTTTATATATTGAGCTTCAATATATATGCCAAGTTTGATGAGAAATATCTCTATCAGCCTATAGTGATTTTGGTAATTTGAGTATCTCTCTTTAAACTTTCTGAGATCCCATTGCAAAAGTGAATCAAAATGATTATTATTGACATTCACTCTGCAGAGAATCTTTCTATACTTCTGATTAAAACTGAAGTTCACTTTTTAAATCCAGATTATGTGACATTTTGACACCATTTGATGCCGTAATCAAATCTAAAACATGTTTCAAGCCTGGGACCAACACATTATCTATAAACACTTGAACCTAGCAATTAGGTAGGTTAGCTAACCTAGAAGTAGCTATGCAATGTCTTAAAATGGCAAATCTCTACTTATTTTAAAGTATATACTGTATTTGGGACCACTACATAAGTACACTAAATAGGCACTAGAATGAATTTTTTAAAATTATACTTTTTTTATGAATTCAGGCAATGAGTCAAACAATAAGTCAAAATGTTTTAATACAGTAGGAATTTTCATCAAAAGAATGTTTTTCTCAAAAAGTCCCCCATCAATATAATATATGGAAATAAAAGCATTGTTTACCAACATACTATTAATATAACGTTTCAAGATGTTCATAGAAAATCCTCTGAGCCTTTTTAATAATGACATTAACAGAAGTGGTTGAAAGTCATTGTGACTGTAAAACTCAACTCAATATATTTTTGTAACTTTTTTAAAGTCCACCAAAAATCTAACTTTACTTAAATTTTGTCAATTTAAATACAAATATAATAATCCAACTCAATATTCACAGAACACATTTGCTCTGAAATGTAAAAACAAAACAAAACAAGAAAACCACACTTTGACCAAATATTCATTGCAGTTTTTTTGTTAGATTTACATGTAGTCACTTAGCAGACTGTTTTGTCCAAAACAACTTACATTTAAAAAGGGCATTCAGCGATTCAACCAGACGTACTAATTATACAAAGCAATTATTTGTGCTCAGAGAATTTAGTGCAAGAGCAAGAGTTTTGAGAGAGAGCGAGAGTTTCTACAGGTGGTTTTTCAAGCCCCCTCACCTGTGTGAAGCACACTTCAAAAATGCACTTTTTTTATTATTATTAATTGTAATGAGTCATGTAATTTTAATGTAATTTTATTATTAATTGTAATATTTTTTTTATTAATTGTAATGAATTCTATACAACCTAGGCTCATTCTGAAACTGTACTGATATACATTTCTGGAGAGCGCCAAATATGTCCCTGGAAGTACATTTTTGGTGGATTGTTTTCGTGGGCCTGCTCTTCTTGTGTAATTCCACCAGCGTCTGCTGTCGACTAACTGACTGACCGATAGACTGACTCACCCTCCTCCTTCCCTTAACCCAACCAATAGTGTTTTCAAAAGCAACGAACCCAACCCACAGTTTTAAAAAGAAATTCAGAAAAAAAGTCCTCGCCTGATTTTTACCACATTTTCAAATTTTTACCACATTCTCACCCTGTTATTTACTTGTTTATTTAAATTTTTGGCTTCTGTTTTTGTCTGACCCGCTTTCCGTTCTTCGCTGGACTCAAACCCCATTGTCGTGGTCAACTTCTTTCTGTGTCTCAAGTCTGGTAAGCGCGAAAAGGAACGGCATCATACTGCCCCCTAGTGTTCGTTTTAATGATGAAATGCAGGCATATGTACTTCTGGCTACATAATTCGTGATCTCCAGAAATGTATATAGGGATACGTTTTCAGATTGAGCCTATGTTGTTTCTACAGGTGGTTTGTTAAGCCAACTCACCCGTGTGAGGCACACTCCTATTAATCAAATTTAGGATTGGTGTGTGGGGAGAGAGGGGTCTGGATGCAGACTTGCTGCAGTTGCAAGGTGAGCTGCATGCAATGCTTTTTAATGTGCACACCTAGCCCCACCACTAACCCTCCCCCCTCACACATCCTGACATCACCAGCTCTATTGAGTCAATCGTGGCTGACATTGCATCTCTGATATATGCAGATTTGCAGCTTGCAAATCCAAGTCTGCATCCAGATACTATTGTATGGGGAGGTAGGGTAGAGAAGAGGGGTCTTGGTTTTATTCACCGGGGTTCAGGTGATCACAGAAAGCAATGGGTTTTAAATTGTCTTTTAAAAGATACCAGGGAATCTGCAGTCTGTGTGGGAACGGGAAGATCATTCCACCAGAAAGAAATATTGTTAGCACACTAACAAGCTTATAAATTCTGTTTTCACCATAAAAAAATATTGCATTATGCTTTGGGAAAAATGCTGACATGTTCAAAAGTCATGTGATGGCAAGGGTTGATTTCTGATCTTGGATCTGTATAAGATCACACCACAAATCATAGCAGTAATGGCCAGCAGACACCCAGCGACGACAGCAAGGTTTACATTCTGTCCTGGGTTCACAGTGACCTCTGAAATGTGAGTAAAGGTTGCAGTGGTTAACAAACAAGTTAAGGTTACAATCATATCATAAATATGAATGAAGTTCCCAATCATATGTTCATATGTTCATATCACAATCATATGTTACTAAATATGAATGAAGTTATGCTGTCTTACGTGATGGGCTCCTCTTCAGCCGTATGGGTCCCTGGGAGATGAAGTGATTGCTGGTCTGGATGGGGGCATCCCTTTTATTAATGTTGTGTGAAGGTGGAGCGACGGTGCTGTTGATGCAGCCCTGAGAGCAGCGAGTGTTGGGAATGCCTGTCTGGCATACGATGATGGAGCAGCTGATGAACACCTACAGATAAGCAGGGGGAGAGGGAGAAGACAAAAAGCCAAGAGACAATGAGAGAGATGAGGAACACATCACTTTTCCTTTTTAAATAGGCTCAAAGTTCCTTGATTATAGCCACTTTTTCGGATTTCTCAGTAGCGGAAGTCGTCATAGTTGGATAAACAAAAAAATGTTTGCAATCCTATTTGCTGAAGTAATAAAAGAAAAACTCCATGATGGTGTTATCTAGACTTTCAGAAAAAGAAAAAAAAAATGTGTGAGACTGGTAACAGCAGACAGAAGACAAAACAATGTCAAATTTACTGTCCTGCCCCACACTCAGCATTTCAAACACCTCGCATTAGCAGTAATTCATTTTTTTGTAGTTTGATGCAAAGATGATATAATACATACATAAATACATATAAATATATGAACATTTAAAAAAAAATCAAGATATTAAAATCTTTAAAGAATCTATGACCTTTAAAGACGTCATAATAGTCTTGTGAAAAGGGTCCATTACGCTGGAATGTGAATATAGTAACCTAGTAACCAACAGTAAACATAGTGAAGTCATGTGGGTTTAACGTTCAGTACATTATTCAGAGATTATTCAACAAATGTGTTTTCATCTCATTATTTGGACTAACCCTTTTTTGCACAATCAATTCAACCAAGCATGATTTTATTAAAAATGTGGTGTTTTCATCCCTCGTTTCACATGTGATAATTCAAAATGCGCATTAATACAGGATAGAAACCCAGCTCGTGACACACATCAAATTTGGTATCAGTGTGTTAAAGCTCTTCGGGATACATCCTGATATGGTGAAGCAAAATAATTTTGTCTATCAACATAAAATCCATAAATTCTTGCTGGAATGGTCTGAAGACGATCAGGGTCAAATTTGGCTCAAATCAGAGCTCCAAGGAGGATTTTCGTAAACTCAGGCTTTCAAAAACTGCAGATTATGCCATAGTTGGTATTGATGTTGTTCGCTTGATCAAACAAAACAATAGCAATTGACATATTATTATATTGATAATATTAAAAAATAGTCTTATTTCAATACTGCAAAAATGACATGATCAAAAGGTCTTAACTTTTATTTTTGCTAAACAAATTTTTACTTGATGTTTTCCGTTAATTGCAAAGTAATGTTTAATGCATTTTAATAGTTTGTGCTGTGTATATTTACAAATTCATATCTGCCAATTTGGTGGCACCAAAGGGATTGAAGTACAGACTCCAAATTAAATGTGTTTGTTTGCCAAATTTTACAAATGTTTATCATATGGATCTAAACACTGCCATAGGCTTCAATTTCTGAAGAAGAATATAAGGAATATCAGTAGTCACAATAGAACCTTAAGTGCCTGGCCACTAATCAGTTCTGTAGTTTTTACTTTTTTAAAATAAAAGAATTCTGAATAAAATGCAGCTTTGGTGAGCATAAGGTTCATAAAATGTGCAGTATTGTCATTGGATGTCATATACATAGTCTGGATTAAATGGGACTCTAACCTGGTCTTGAAACCCAGTAAATTTGAAGGCCGCCATTT
>CAIGQZ010032693.1:1655759-1670816 GCA_903798205.1 Danio tinwini
GACAAAACCCACAATAATTCTTACAACACCCACACCTGCAGCCACAACAGCGCCTGAACCGACATCAACCTCCACAAAAATTCCTACTAAAACACCCACACCCACAACACCAGAACCCACAACAACCCTCACAATAATTCCTACTACAACATCTACACCTGAACCCACAACAACAGCCAAACCCACAACAACACCCAAACCCACACCAACGCCCACAATAATTTCTACAACAACCCCAGCACCGACACCAAGTCCGTTAATAACCTCTACAACATCATCTACAATAATAACCAAAACACCGACACCTGCACCAACAACGCCAGAACCCACAACACCCACAATAATTCCTACAACACCCACACCTGCACCCACAACAACACCAGAACCCACAACAACCCCCACAATAAATCCTACAACAAAACCCACACCTGCATTAACAACAACGACAGAACCCACAACAACCCCCACAATAGTTCCTACAACAACACCTACAACAGTGCCCACAACATCTACACCCACAACACTAGAACTCACACCAACCTCCACAATAATTCCTACGCCAACATCCACACCAACACCTACAACCACAACAACATCAACACCCACAGAAACACCAGCACCCACACCAACCCCTACAATAACTCAAACAACTCTCACAACAACACAAACAACTCTTACAGCAGCACCTACAATGACTCCCACAACTACCATAATAACATCCAAAGAACCAACTACTTTATCATTGAGCAAAATTCCCCTTCAGTTTTCTCTTCAAGGTATGTTTGAAAGGTTTGTACACTAAGCTTCAAAATTATATTGATACGTGTTTTAAATTAACATTAATTATACATTTCAGTTGGCAGTCAAGCACCATCTTGTGTTGAGGGTGAATATCTGCCCCAGTTCCTCTACCCAACACCTCCACATGGAGAACTCTTGAAGACTCGTGTAAATCATGAGTTTGAGATCAGAGTGAATGCTAGTGCATCTTTTTCAAGGTATTAAGGCTTGTTTTAAAATTAAACTAAACTAAACTCCAACTTAACTTGGAATTGCATAAAAAGCACACTTCCCTTGACTGTTTCTTCCATGCATACAACATTAACCATGTCTTCCACAATTAAAATAGGGGAAAATAAGACTAATGTTATTTGTCTCTTGGTTTTTATATCTTGTTGTTGTTTTCATCATCTAGAATTATTGATGTCATCATTAGTGGACCATCAAACAGCACAAAAACCAAAACTACCACTGGGGAATATGTAATTAACTGGACACCAACTCAAGAAAACTATGGTCAACACTTTCCATTTTGCTTCATTGCAGAAGCCCAATACATGTATGTTTTAAAAAGTCAATGTTCTCTTTAATTTTGTAACCAATTTAACCTCATTCTTTGACTCTTGACAAAAATCATTTTGTTGTAAGGTCTGAAATTTACCAGTCTGAGATGAGGTGCATTGTTGCAGAGGTCATTGATGAAGGTTTGTAAAACAGACTCAAATGATAATTCTATGAAAAATATATTGTATATACATTCTGTATGCATATTCCGGGAAAACAGACAATTATTGAGGATTCATCTTGCACTGCACATTGATTCCTCTCTCCTTAAAAAACATGTTGATTTACATTTGAACATCATGCTATAACGAAATGTGTATGCATGCCATTAACCATTAATTCTATTTTCAGGACCTGTGGTACATGTAACCTGCTCAGCAAACTCCATGTCAGTCACAATATTGAGATCTTCCATCCAAAACCTTAGGGGTGACCAACTGAGACTGATAGATCCATCTTGTCAGGTTTACTCCAACAGTACTGATGTGTTCGCCAGCACACCTCTTGATGGATGTGGCACTACGTTAGAGGTGAAGCATTTACAAAAACAACAACCAAAACCAGATCTTGGGCCTGTTTCAGTAAGGAGGTTCAACCAACTCGGAGTTTAAATTTCAGAGTTTTTGGTTTCAGAATAGCTGATCTGAGTTGGGTCAATCAACTTTGAGTAGACCAACTCAGAGTTAAGCGTGCACACCTTGACTATAAAATCATTATCAATGAAGCGCAGATATTACGAGTGACCATAGCAACATCTGAAAAAAGAGACCAGCATTTCTTTCTCCATCTGAACTTGATGTGCTCATGCAGTTATAGCAAATATGACCATATATTTAAAAAGCAACACCCCTGCATCAGTGAGACAGAGACAGTTAGTGTGGGAAAACATAGCTGCTCAAGTTAATGAGTAAGTTTACATTTAAAGAATTTAAATATTTAAGTATAATAAAAAAGTAATGTAATGTGTGATGTTTATAACAATTTTTACACACGTTCCCACTTTTATACACATTGATCAGTTTTAAAAGATTTAAAAGTGCACTTGTGCCTCTATTATTGATCAAGTGATAGAGGTTAATATGACATTTAGAATGTAAAAATATTTTTTAGAACGAATAAAAATCCCATTATTCTAGTTACAGTACATGTCGAAGGTTAGTGAATTTAAGTTAATTATTCATTAAAAAAGGACAATCCATTCTCGTACGTGACTTTGTTCTTTGTGGGACTGAAATATAGGCAATAGCTATGTTTCCATCCAAAAATATAAATTAAATTTATGTGCAAAACTGGAATAAAGCATAAAAGATGTGCGAATAAAGCAGCGTTTCCATCCAATGAATCAAAGACAACAAAATCGTCACTTCCTGATTAACTGGTGCCAAATATCGACAGTAAAAACTGAATTTACAGCGGCAGAAGAAGCTGCGTCAATCTTTTCTTTATTTAATAGGCTAAATGTACTTGCGCCTCAGAAGACAATTGACACACAATGAACACGTGGTGGCGTTTGAAGCCATGAGACGCGAAGAACAGATGCTCTTGACACACTCTAGATGCTCTGGAGGTAATTAATAATATACATTAATACTGAAACGGTTGAGGCATTTTAGAATGACCAAAACAACATTTAAGATGTTTTTCAATGTGCTCAGCCAGCTGGTTTGTCTATTCACACACATTTTCATCATCATCTCTTATGACTAACCATTTTTTATGCACATACTAGAATTTGTTCAGTAAAAGTGTTTTCATCGCAGTTTATGAGCATCTTTTCTTAGGGAATTAAAGTTTATCCTACTCAGTTATTATGTGCATGTATTTTTATGCGTATTTTCAAAAGTTATGCGCATCATGACATTTCCATCAATCGTTTTTATGCACATATCCAAAATGAGCATTAAAATAGGTGGGTGGAAACGTAAGGAAATACCGCTTCTTCTTTAAAAAAAGTGCAGGAGATCGACAGAAACTCTGAGTTTAGAGAATAAAACCTGCTCTTGACCAGGTTAGGTTCACAGAGTAAGTTACCACGGTAACTGACTCTGAGTTAAAGTTACCTTTAAAGTTACCTCTTTCAGAAACAGGCTTGACTTACCCTGCTTTCTTGAGTTTGACAGAACTGCCATTTTGAAACGGAAAACCCAGAGTTTCTCTCATTTCTGGGTTAAAATACTCTGAGTTTTCACTTTACCTCCTTTTTGAAACAGGCCCCTTGTGAATTCCAGAGCTAAACAATATCAAATCTTGTTTCTTTGTAGGAGACAGACATTGAACTCATCTTTAAGAATAAAGTCAGCACATTTGATAATCCCCAGGACGTTACATCCAGAAAGAACCTAGAACTTGAAATTATGTGTGCGTACCAAAAAAACAACAACATTAGACAGGAGTTTGGTACTCACAAGTCTCCAGTCAGAATCTCAGATAAGGGTTTTGGCACAATGAACTATCACTTTGAGTTTTACCCATCTAACAGTTTCCAAAACATGACGGATCCAAGTTCCTACCCTCTTGTGTATAATGTGGGAGATATGATCTTCATGAAGATTGAGCCTGACTCTCTAGTCCCAAACACTGAGCTGTTTCTTGAGTCCTGTATGGCTACGCCTTATGATAATCCCAATTACCCAGTCTCCTATCCCATCATCACCAACGGGTGAGATTCTACAAACACATTCGAGCATTTGCATAATCTAACCATATCAATGCTACACAATATACTTGTCTATCAGTTACCAGACAAAAAAAAACAATTAAGTGCTTCTTCCTATTTCAGATGCAACATGGATGAAACGGTTCACTTTTTCTCAAGCCACAAACCATATGTTGAGTTTGAAATGGCGGCCTTCAAATTCACTGGGTTTCAAGACCAGGTTAGAGTCCCATTTAATCCAGACTATGTATATGACATCCAATGACAATACTGCACATTTTATGAACCTTATGAACCTTACCCTCACCAAAGCTGCATTTTACTCAGAGTTCTTTGATGAACAGAAGCTTAAAGAACTACAGAACTGATTAGTAGCCAGTCACCCAAGGTTCATTTGTGACTGCTGATGTGCTTAACATTCTTCTTCTTAGAAACTGAAGTTTATGAGAGAGTTTGAATTTGAACTTGTCACACATATAGAGAACAGTCTGATCACTAACCACATGTACCTCAATCCCTTTTTTTTGTCACCGAATTTGTAGATATGTAATTTTTGAACTATCATACGGCATAAAGAACTTTTGCACTAAATTTTTAAGTTGAATCAAATTAAACATGCAAGTTTTTTCAACTTACATCAATTACACAACAAAAACGCAGCAGTTGGGTAAATTTTTTTTATTTCAATTATATGTAAAAATAAACACAAACTTGCGAACATTACACCCATGTGACTCCATTATGACCTTGTTTACTGTTGGTTGCTAGGTTACCAATACTACAGTCAGCCACTCTAACAACTTGATGGAAAAGCATCTAATTTGCATTTGTGATTTCATTTTTGCAAACTGCGAAAATATTTACTTTACATTAGGATGGAAACCCAGCTACTGTCACCTCACAATAACCATAACACATTAATTTGGTAACAGCGTCACCCATTGGAAAAAAAAATAAAAAATCATGTTACTAAATGTTAATAAATTTCTAATTTTTCAACCCTTTTGACTAAAATTGCATCACACATTGTCTGATCCTTTTTGTCATGCTTAGCTCGATTATTGGTCATTTTGTCCTGTCATGTCTACATAAGTGAAGTTTATTTATAAACTAATTTCGAGAGCATCACGTACTTATGATTGACCACAGCTGGATCTGCTTTAGCTAACACATGATATACCAATCAGATCTAACACACTATAAATAACCCCAACTCCTCCACCCTTTTCCTAGACAGGGTGACACGGCGGCTCAGTGGCTAGCACTGTTGCCTCACAGCAAGAATGCCACTGGTTCAAGTCTTTACTACGTTAAACCAAGGTCCTGACTCTCTGTGGTCATTAAAAATCTCAGGATGTCCTTTGAAAAAAAGAGTAGTGGCCAAATTTGCACCTGGCTTCTGTCCATCATGGCCTCCTAACCATTCTCATATCATACACTCTTACTCCTCTCCACCAATCAGCTAGTGTGTGGTGTGCGGTCTGGTGCAATATGGACATATACAATGTGCAGGTGGATGCTGCACATTGGTGGTGGATGAGGAGATTCCCCCCCAAATGTGTAAAAAGGGATTTGAGTGTCCAGAAAAGCGTAAAATGTAAGGATTTATATTACTTGACGTTTCTGTGTGGAGTTTTCACGTTCCCCCCATGCTCACATGGGTTTCCCCTGGTTTCCTCCCACAGCTTAGTCAGGATCCTATCTATGCCTTCAGTCAACAGTGTATCTCTCCATAGCAATCCCTATAATCTGTCATAAGCCATAACTAAACCAGGGGAGTTCTCGAGACCTGCCTGAGCTCAAACTCCCCCCCTGCCCTTCAAATGGGAAGGAGCCCCAGGCTCAAAGATCTTATGAACTTGGGGCTCTCTCCCTGGACAGCATGCCAAACATGCTTTATAATCAATCATCAGCAGTGTGAACTTTTGAAACTTAAGTTAAGTAGGCTGTTCTGGTCCAAAAACATAAAAAGCATAGTTTGTCCTTGCATTTTGAGTCGTTCATTCAGTTGATGGTGAGGCCTTCCACACAAACCTATCCATTTAATTAAGTTTCGGGAAAAGATTCAATTTTATATTGCTCAGCCTGGGTACTTTACAACATTTTTCATGTTAATCGCCAATGTTACTAGACATACACTTGAATTGTCAGGCTATTTTGTTTGTTGAACTAAAATGGCGGACAGTGATTATTATAATTGGTCAGATAACCTGTCAGTCAGACTGCCAGTGAAAAGTCAATTGCATTATGAGCTGTGAACATTAGATTTTGCTTCAAGAAAATAAAAAAAATCAAACCAAGCAACTTACATTCCAATCACACATTCTGATATGGACTTATTAAGACCTTATTAAAACTATTTATAAGTGAAATGAAACATAATATTTCTGTTGAACTCTCACATTGTCTCTTGGCTTTTTGTCTTCTCCCTCTCCCCCTGCTCATCTGTAGGTGTTCATCAGCTGCTCCATCATCGTATGTCAGGCAGACGTTCCCAACACTCGCTGCTCTCAGGGCTGCATCAACAGCACCGTCGCTCCACCTTCACACAACATTAACAAAAGAGATGCCCCCATCCAGACCAGCAATCACTTCATCTCCCAGGGACCCATATGGCTGAAAAGGAGCCCATCACGTAAGACAGCATAACTTCATGCATATTTAGAAACATGATTGTATCCTTAACAACTGTGTTAATTACTGTAAACTTTACTCACATTTCAGAGGTCACTCTGAACCTGGGATTTAATGTAAACCTTGCTGTCGTCGCTGGGTGTCTGGTGGCCATTGCTGCTATGATTTGCGGTGTGATCCTCTACACATCCAGGACACCCAGGATCAGAAAACAACCCTTGCCATCACAAGACTTTTGAATGTGTCATCGTTTTTTTCCAAAGCATAATGCAATGATTTGACTGTGAAAACACTATTTCTAAGCTTGTTGGTAAAAATAAATATTTGGTGAGGTTTTCTTGCTTTTGTAATCATTGTTATAATAATTTTAAAGCTTCAAAAAGGTTTCAAGAAATGACTCTATTATTTCAACGAAATTAAACCTTAACTATATATACTTTAAATCTTAACTTTAAACATTACTCATCCATTTAAATTCAGCAGCTAAAATTTTATCAATTTCCAAATCAGTTCACAATCAGTTTTCACAATCAGAATGAGCTTTATTTGCTAGTGCAAACACACAACGGGTTTGCTTTAGTTTTCAGGAGCTCTGTGTAAATGCCTACATACATACAGTACATATAGACATAAGAGAAAAGAAGAACATTTATAGAAGTAAAAAACATCCACACTGTAAAATAAAATTGTGCATTATATGTAAAATTGTAAATGTCTTATCTAAATGAAAATAAGTCTCTTATCTTACCTAATATGTATGTAATATAGGCTAATTTTAGACTTCATTTAGTATGAGTAACAGCTATCATCTCAAATCTGCTTTGTGGAATGTGATAAATGTGTTAATAAAAATTATTACACACTGTGCTGTTTATTGTTTATGTCATTTTCATTCATTCATTTTCTGCCGCTTTTCCGGGGCCGGATCACGGGGGTAGCAGTCTTAGGAGAGAACCCCAGACTTCCCTCTCTCCAGACACTACCTCCAGTTCCTCCGGGGGGATCCCGAGGCGTTCCCAGGCCAGCCGAGAGACATAGTCCCTCGGCGTGTCCTGGGTCTTCCCCGAGGCCTCCTCCTGGTGGGACATGCCTGGAACACCTCCCTAGGAAAGCGTCCAGGAGGCATCCGAAACAGATGCCCGAGCCACGTCAACTGACTTCTCTCGATGTGGAGGAGCAGCGGCTCTACTCCGAGCTCCTCTCGAGTGACAGAGCTCCTCACCCTATCTATAAGAGTGCGCCCTGCCACCCTTCGAAGGAAACTTATTTCAGCAGCTTGTATCCAAGATCTTGTCCTTTCGGTTATGTCTATGTTCATAAAAGAAAAAATAAACACAACATCACACCCATTCCTAGCAACAGGGTAGCGAAGCAAAGCTAAGGGTTGAAATGTTTGAACAATGAAAACAAAAATCATCTTGCCAAATAAACATCAAGCAATCAATACATCAGGTGATACATCAAGTTGCAGGACAGGAAAAGCAAGAATATTCCTCAGAAAATTTGCATATTTTATATAACACTGGGTTATATATACACTCACCGGCCATGTTATTAGGTACACCTTCTAGTACTGTGTTGCACCTAGGGCTGGACGATATGGCAAAAATTTATATCACGATATATTTCTTAATTTCGGTCAATACAATATAATTCTGATATCGATATTTACAATATTAAAAAGCCAGCAAAAAACTGCCAGGAATGCACACAATGGATGTCTGTACCTACAAATGTCTTCAAACTGAATTTGCTAAGTCTTTAATACCTCCAGGCTCTTATAACATTTTTTAAAATAAAAACAGTACAAAACAATGTTCACTTTTTATTTGTATTTAGCATTTACAAACAAGAAATGTGAAATAAATCAAAATAAATAAAACTTTATTATATACTGTACAGTTGAAGTCAGAATTATTAAGACTTTTTGAATATGATGCCACACCTGTCTTTGGGAATTTTTGCCCATTCGTCTTTGCAGTACCTCTCAAGCTCAGGTAGGATGGGAAGCGACGGTGTACAGCCATTTTTAGATCTTTCAAGAGATGTTAAATAGGATTTAGGTCTAGGCTCTGGCTTGGCCCCTCAAGGACATTCACAGAGTTGTTGTGAAGCCACTCCACTGATATTTTGGCAGTGTGCTTTGGGTCATTGTCCTGCTGAAAGATGAATCGTCGCCCCAGTCTGAGGTCAAGAGCACTCTGCAGCAAGTTTTCATTCAAGATGTCTCTGTACATTGTTGCATTTATCTTTGCCTCTATCCTGACAAGTCTTCCAGTTCCTGCTGCTGAAAAACATCCCCACAGCATGATGTTACCACCACCATGCTTCACTGTAGGGATGGTATTAGCCTGCTGGTGAGCGGTGCCTGGTTTTCTCTAAACGTAACACCTGGCATTCACTCCAAAGAGTTCAATTTTAGTCTCATCAGACCAGAGAATCCGACCATAGTTTCTTATGGTCTGAGAGTTCTTCAGATGCCTTTTGGCAAATTCCAGGTGGGGAGTGGCTTCCGTCTGGCCACTCTACTATACAGGCCTGATTGGTGGATTGCTGCACAGATGGTTGTCCTTCTGTAAGGTTCTCCTCTCTCCAGAGAAAAACGCTGGAGCTCAGACAGAGTGACCATCGGGTTATTGATCACCTCCCTGACTAAGGCCCTTCTCCCCCAATCACTCCGCTTAGATGGCCGGCCAGCTCTAGGAAGAGTCCTGGTGGTTTCAAACATCTTCCACTTATGGCTGATGGAGGCCGCTGTGCTCAATGGAACTTTTAGGGCAGCAGAAATTTTTCTGTAACCTTCGCCAGCCTTGTGCCTCGTGACAATCCTGTCTCAGAGGTCTACAGACAAACAATTGCTTTGTCTTCATGCTTGGTTTGTGCTTTGACATGCACTGTCAATCCTGGGACCTTATATAGACAGGTGTACAGTAGGTGAGTGTTTAATATGGCCGTTACCACCGCAGCATGTGGCGCAGCTATGCCGCCAGGTGGCACAAAGGGACGGGATGCGAACGGACAAAAATAGACCATACATTAGCTGTAAATACTCTACTACTTGTAAATAAAGATAAACAATGAAACATAACATTATAATTCTTTCATTAATCATTAAAAGGACAACTAGGCTACATTATTTAAAGGAATAAAGATTAACAAATAACCTTTGGGGTGAAGTGCTTCAAATCAAGTCTGCTATATGCTTCAGCACCTAGACACTAGTTGCCGTGAGATTGTGTTGGTTTGTTAAAGGGTCACAAAACACCAAAACACATTTATTGAGCTGTTGACAGTCATATATGTGTCCCACGCTGCTATAAACACTATGAGGACACATATATTTCACTAAAAAGTGAAAATTGGTTGTTTTTGCATTATTTTGAGCAAATTCGTTCTCCCAGTTTGAAACTAATTTTTGAAGCTGCGTCACGGCCATGAGATACTTGCGTGTTGTCCAGCGTGGAGAGTGGATGTCTGTACCTGCGAGTACATCGTGACATCTCTGAGTGTGCGGCATTAATTCATGAAAAAGACTTAGTTCAAATTAATCAGCGCGCTCTATTGTGTATGCGGCGCAACTTCATTAATATGCATGATAGCTTCAAGACTGTTTACCTGTTACAGTGTTCAGACGACAGAGAGACGCCACGTTGTGTTGCCAAAACAAGTGAAAGAACAAGTATTTGGAGATATGGGTCATCAGTGTTGCATTTATTAGTGTGCTGCGTTTATCAATGTGCTGCAACGAAGGTTTTGTTTGCATTTTCCCACTGCTGGACTCACATGTGGATTACAGTGCACGCGACCCATGACAGAATGCATTTGTAAGGAACATTTTTTACCCGAGAGCTTTTCGCATCTGGAAATGATGAAATCCGGATTTGCCGCTCATCTCCTTTTAAAAAAAGACACGTTTCCAGTTTGTGTTGATTGTCCTGTCGCTACAAATTTGGTAAGTGTGTGACGTGTGTTAGAGCAGTGCCCTTTGTTTGTTTATTTAGATGGCAAAGTTAGTTAGTATCGTCAGCAGTGCTCTTTCAGTTTTTAAAGACATACTCTAGTCAAATGATTTACTAAAGTTACAGTATGATAATATCACTGCAATATTATACTACAATATTATAGACTGAAAGATCCGCTGTAAATGCTGCTCTCCGAATGTAAACACCTTAATGAAACTATTCCCGTCGTGCAGGATTTTGTCACAGGATAGTCTAGACACACACACGGCTTTCTGACGCTACTTTTTTTTCCCATTTGCCTTGCGGTATCAAACATACCATTAAAACTCCACTCTCCAGCAGTTCCTCGCTTTCAATATCTTGTTTGTCACAGGCGACATGCAGGAAATGTTTCTGAATAAAAAGTGAATGTGCCAAACTGCAGTTAAAGTCGACAAATTAATAATTTGGCAAGTAATTTGATTACTGATGTCCATGTAAACACAGTCACTGTCTTTCTCCCTTGCGTCTGCGTGCCCAAACAGAAACTCACATATTTGCAAATCCTTCCCTCTTTCCCTCCCCCGACACTCCCACCTAAACAGAGCTGGACATGCCCACTTTCCTGACTTTTTCCAAACTAGAGGTGTGAAAACACCCTGCTGAGACAGGGGGATTTCATGGCCCTTTAAATAGAATAATAATTTAGCCTAAATAAAATTAAAGTGAAATATTTACCGTTTCAGAGAAGCCTATATTAACTCAAAGAGGGATATTTCTGGTCACAGTTTGACACAGAGTAGTTGACAAACCAGCGCTGATGCTGATCGCCTGTGTGCTGCCTGGAGCCGCGTCATAAACTCAACAAATAGGCTATTGATGATTTAGTGAAGGCTACAACCAACAAACCAACATTTTTCCATTTGGAAAATTACAGTTATTAATAGTTCTTATATAATATACATTTTTAAATAGCCTACATAGCCTAATTTACCAATCAAACAAATCCAAAGTTTTTCTTGATGTTTGCATAATGATAACTTCGCACCAAACTGAGGCTTTCATTTTACAACTTATAAAACATGTATGCAAATTAATGCAATATCATATGTAAACAACAAAATTGTTATATGCTATGTAGTAGCCTATACTTTACAAAAAGTCAGCATATGAACCTAAAAGGCTTATTGTTATTGTCTTTCATTACACGCAGCGCGCCAGCATAAACCGCGAGTGAGACCGTCATAATCATAAGACATAATCTTTAAACTAATGACTTCTATTAAAAATGTTACTAATTTTAATGTAATTAGCATTAATTAAATGCATATTTTCCGTGACACGATTTATTTGAGGTAGCCTAATATTTTTTTTTTTACAGAAGAAAAAAACATGATTGGACAAACAGCCTATGCCATTTCTTAAAAATAATTTAGTCAGTGTTTTTGTTTTGTATTCTAAATTTGTCATTTAAGTGAAAGATCTAGAGCAGGATTTATTTATTCTTTTTGTTTAGTTTTTTCTGTTTTTCTACGCTGCTGAAAACACTGCAGGTGCGTAAAGATGCCCTGTTATGTTCTGTATGCTGTTCGCATGTCAAAATAAATTAGTATTTTAAAATGCAATATTTAATGTGTCACACAAAATAGGCATGTCAATTATTTTTTAAATTCAATAATATTTTTATATTAATCTGTTAACAGTTAACTGTTAATATTCGGTTAACAAGCGGTGGTTGGCGGTTGGCAAAATTAACCGCTATATCATTCAAGGTGCTTTAAACAATTTTGTGAATATTTCACTTAAATTTTATTCAGACTAATCATTATTTTATTTAACAAACCAGTTTGTGTTTTGGCACTGAAGCATATAGCGGACTGGTATACTATAGTTTAGTTTTTACATATAGCATTGCATTCATTTGCATAGAGACTCATCAGACCAGGCAACGTTTTTCCAATCTTCCATGGTCCAATTTTGGTGAGCCTGTGTGAACTGTTGCCTCAGTTTCCTGTTCTTAGCTGACAGGAGTGGCACAGAGATGCTCCTCTGCATACATCAGTTGTAACGAGTGGTTATTTGTGTTACTGTTGCCTTTCTATCAGCTGAATCCAGTCTGACCATTCCCAGCCTGACCAAACTGAAAATCCCAGTAGATCAGCAGTTTCTGAAATACTCAAACCAGCCCGTCTGGCACCAACAACCATGCCACATTCAAAGTCACTTAAATCACCTATCTTCCCGATTCTGATGCTCGGTTTGAACTGCAGCAAATCGGCTTGACCATGTCTACATGCCTAAATGCATTGAGTTGCTGCCATGTGATTGGCTGATTAGAAATTTGATTTAACGAGCACAGTTGGAAAGGTGTACCTAATAAAGTGACCGGTGAGTGTATATTTGCCAGGAAAAGCAGATGTTCATCTCAGCTCTGTAATTCTGTAATCTGTATCATCTATCATTATACACACACATACACCCACATATATATATATATATATATATATATATATATATATATATATATATAGATAGATAGATAGATAGATAGATAGATAGATAGATAGATAGATAGATAGATAGATAGATAGATAGATAGATAGATAGATAGATAGATAGATAGATAGATAGATAGATAGATAGATATCACAAAAGCACAACTACATTATCCACCATTTACAGCAAAGTTTTTGATGGGCAGGTTTAAAGGTTTATTACCTGAGCAAGTGTAATTAAGACAAAAACAGTATCGTGATTCATCAGCAGTTCATTGAAAGATGAGTTCATTTGATTTGGCATGAGGAAATAATAAACCACTGCTGGCGTTCACCTGCCTTTTTCTTTTACTACTTCACTGTAAACAATCCATGACAAACAACATTTTAGTCAAACGTGAAAACAAAAGCACAACTGAGTCATCTGCAATACACAGTAAAGTGAAAAGTAATCTGTCAGAAAGCCATGAGTATTAAATTAACCCTCCCATGAGTAAAGAAACAAACAAACTTCACACACATATCATCTGCATCTAATCTTCTTATTGCTTAGTGTTATTTGAAGTTCTTCTAACAGGTGTAAAAGAGTATTTTTTAAGCATATTTCATGAGTTACAAAAAGGTTGGGTGAAAAGTAACTAAGTAAGTGTAAAGAATATGATGACATCATTAAAATGAAGTCCCTGATTGGCCCTTCTTAGTTATTTGCCTAAGCTTGAGATCAGAACAAAAATGTATTTATTTTAATAAGGTGGTCACTGCTTGGAGTATGGATAAAAATTAAGCTTAAAGAAAGTGACCGACAAATGCTATGGGTATATTTGGGAGCAAGTCAACAATCATTGAAAATAGTATACTGTCCAATGCTAAAACTGGTAATATATACAGTACTCAGGGCTGAACAGTGTAAAGGTCTGTATTTCAGCTTACAGTGTCTTGATGTTTAAGAGAATTTGGACTAAAACCAAACATTCGTAAGCAGAAAGAATCAACATGCTAAGCTAGCATGCATGCAAGGCTTCAATTTATTTGATTCATTCATTCATTTTTCTACGGCTTAGACCCTGATTAAAAGGGGTCACCACAGTGGAATGAACCGCCAACTATTCCAGCACATATGTTACGCAGCGGATGCCCTTCCAGCCACAACACAGTACTGGGAAACACTCATACACACTCATTCACGCACTCTCATACATTACGGCCAATTGTTTACCCATTTTACGTATAAAATAGGTAAACAATACCTATACCACATGTTTTTGGACTGTGAGGGAAACCGGAGCACCTAGAGGAAACCCACGCCAACACAGAGAGATCATGTAAACTCCTAACACAAATTAAAAGAAAGATTCCAGTATTAGTTAGATAACTTTATCATCTAGCTCAGCTGGTTCATGTGATACCAGTAAGACGTGTTTGAAACTCTGAAATGAGTGACAAAAGAGTTCTGGCAACACAAATGAAAGAAGCAAATGATTTGAGTCTTTGATACTACACTTTAGGATTTTTTTAACTGCATTATACAAATAGAAATATAAAAATATAAATTCAAATTAAAAAGCCTATTTAATGATTATATATATTTTTTTCTTTTTTAAATATTTCCTAAATAATGTCTAACAGAGCAAAGACATTTTCACAATATATCAGATAATATTTTTTCTTTTGAAGAAAGTCTTATTTGTTTTATTTTGGCTAGAATAAAATCAGTTTTAAAACCATTTTTTAAAAACCATTTTAAGGTCAAAATTATTAGCCCCTTTAAGTTAACTTAATTAACCTAGTTAAGCTTTTAAATGTCACTTTAAGCTGTATAGAAAAAAAAATATCTAGTCAAATATTATGTACTGTCATCATGGCAAAGATAAAATGAATCCGTTATTAGAGATGAGTTATTAAAACTATTATGTTTAGAAATGCGTTGTAAAAAATTTCTCTCCGTTAAACAGAAATTGGGGGGAAAAAATAAACAGGGGGCTAATAA
>CAIGQZ010032693.1:1736542-1750629 GCA_903798205.1 Danio tinwini
TATATATATATATATATATTAAAACTGTATAATAATAATAATAATAATATTAATAATAATAATTGCAATTAGATGCATTTTCCCAATTTGTTCTGGTCTATTTTTACATTTAAATACTGCATGCTTTATGTCAAGTAATAATATAATAATTTGGTTCGTTATATTTTTTTCTGTAATTTGGCCATTCAATCCATATAGCAGTTGTGGCAAAATGTTATTTTTATTAGTTGTTACTTACTGTACTCGGACTTGAGCATCATTTTGTGTACATTTACACCGTTTTAACTCAGTTATAAAATAGATCTATATTAATAACAAGAGAATTAACTTTGCCTCAGAACAAATGGACCATCGCTCGTGACATTGGTGGAGATGTTTTTGACTCCACAGGCTGTGTGTGTTTGTCGTAGCACAGCGACCCCTGCTGGACTTTCGGTAATACTAGGCCTACAAGATAGCAGGCTACAAGACAACATAATTTATTTTAAATACCACTACTTATAATAATGATAATGATGTAGACTAATTGACAAAATTCCAGGAGGATAAATCTGATATGTTTGTATTTGATGTTTCTTTATTTTCCACTATTGTTTTTTGTTATGCTCTTTTACAGTATCTATTAATTATTGCTTGTCCCTATTGTCTACCCTTTCTGTCTTGCTGTTTTACTATTGACTGTTGATTGCAAGGTGTCCTTAAGTCCATGCAAAAGCGCTATGTAGTTAGTTACCTTTATTTGTCCTCGTAGGGAAGTTTTATTTGCAGCACATTCACAGAGACATCTGACATTTCACGTTTGGCATTTATATAAATAAATCATTTAAAAACATGGTGCCCCTACCCTAAATATTTATCTAGTCTACTGGCCATCATCTGCTACCGAGAGTGGAGGAATTTAAAAACTTAATTGTTTGAGGTATACTGTACATAATAATTTTGTCTTATTTCTTACACATCTGGCAACACAATATCGACGACATGATGGTAACAATTGGCAGGTGTATGATTAATGATGCCTCTCATCAATGACAATCAGGATAACCTTATTTATTACTCATTCTTTGTATATGTTCAATGCTCTTTAATTGTATTCCCAACAACTTACTGGCTGTTATTACAACCTTCCTCAGTGACCTCTTCTGGGCCTCAGAAGTTTTTCCATACAAACAGATCACACAAAATGCACTTGCAATAAAAGCACTATAAAACATGATCAACAATGTGTTTTCAACATTAAAAGACAATAGTTTCTTTAAAAAGCTCTTGTCTTTTAATGTTGACATGACATAAATAAAATAGATTATTATTATTATATTATTATAAATAGATTGTAGTTATCGCGTTTCCCTGCCCACCTCTTGATTAGATTAGATTAGATTTTTAGATTAGATTCAACTTTATTGTCATCCCACATGTACAAGTACAAGGAAACGAAATGCAGTTTAGGTCTAACCAGGAGTGCAATAGCAGCAAGTGCAGGATACAGGTATAAGTTATAAAGTGCAGTTATAGAACAACTATGGTGATATTTACAAATGGATGTACTATCAACATTATATACAGGTTGTATTAGCTATGAACAGAGATTTACAATAGATGGATAAATGTACAGGTTGCTATTAATAATCAGAAGTGTGCAGATAGATAAACAATTACAAATGTATATGTACAGTGGGTGTGTACATAATTTACAAATGTACATGTGCAGTAGGTATGTACAGTTCAAATAAATGAATCAGTGCAATGAATATGTGCAATTTTTAAATGTGCAAATGTTAAGTAGTGCAGTGATTATGATGAGTCTGAGTTATGAGGAGAGGAGAGTGGGGTGTGTTAGGGGGGCAAAAAGTCAGTGGGGAGCAGAGTTCAAAAGGGATCTTTTATTATTATTATTACTATTATCATTCTTATCACTATTATTTTCATTATTTTATTATTAATAATTCATTATATTGTTAGTTAAATTCTTCTTTTTAATATTATTCTTTACTTTTAGTTTTTATTATCTGTATATTATCATTATTATAGTAACGTTTCTTTTTCCTATTAATCTCATTGTTTTATTTGCAGCACTTTATTTTTCTACTTTTCTTTTCTTCCACTCTTCCCCTTCCCTTTCAGTTTTTTTTCTTCTCCTGTTATTTCCTTTTCATCTACTTATATATATATATATATAATATATATATATTATTTCTAAATCAACATAAATCCCAAACTTACAAAGCTTTAAACTGAATAACAAGAAACAATCTGAAATAAATATAATTAAGTGCAGATGGTTTTATAGAAATGTATATAGTAATATAAATTTATCAACACACGTTACATCTTTACATACATTTTATATGGTCAAAAAAAGCATATAACATATAAAGCATATGCATATTAAACCAAGCTAATGCGAAAATGAAAACTAAGTATAAACTGTAGAATAAAATGTAAACATAAAAAAACTAATTTAAAATAATACTAAAAAAATAATACTAAAACCACGGCAGCAATCTCTTTTTTAAGTTATAAAAATGGCGTATTTTGCATTCAATTAATTGCACATATTAAATGCATGACAGTAAATTACTACAAAAAATACAAAACACTGAAATACAAAATTTATATTTTAGCAAACATATAGAGAATGGATGGATACTTTCTATTTCCAGGCTACTTCGTGCATTATTCCAGCAGATGGAGACAAGCTTGCAATGATGGACAGGAATCGTGTGAAGAGAAGATTATTTTGGTAACAGCACTGGCTTCCCAGACATCCCAAGTCTCCCGGATGTTCCGGGAGTCTCCAACAAATGTATAGAGAATCCCGGATGCCCGCAAACGACTGATAATCTAATCTAAAGTTGGCGGTTCATTCCGCTGTGGCAACCCTTGATGAATAAAGAGACTAAGCCAAAAGAAAATTATTGAATAAAATTGTATTATTTTGCATTCATTGGAAAATGTATTCACTGAAAAAAATGATTTGATCTAGTTTTGTTGAACACATTTTGTTGAACTTGGCTCATTTCATTTAGTTACCTAAGATAGAAAATTTTATTTCACTCCATAGTTGTCAGTCTGTCATCTTCGTTGTGTATTGTGCTGTGCGCTTGTGTCTGTGTTGTGTTGTCATGCGATGTCCCATGTCCCTTGTGTTGATTGAGAGTAAGGGAGAACCTGGCCTGGCTGTGACAATAATCATGGCATTTTTACTTTGTTTGTTTGTTGATTTATTTAAAGTGTTCTAAATTATCTACAAGTCAAATTATGTAGTTAAAAACAATTTAAATTTTATTTAAAATATTGACTCAACTCAACTATTCTCTATAGTTATTAACTATACCCGCATTTTATTAAATCAACCTTGCATATCTTCAGTCTTAAACTTTAAATTAAACAAAATGTGAATTGATAGTATGAGTGGTCCTTATTCAAAAACACACAACAGTGTGTTTATGGATGAGTTTATGGATGTGGAAAGCCATTGCTAACATTAATTCATTTTCCTTTGGCTTAGTTCCTTATTTATCAGGGGTCGCCACAGTGGAACGAACAACTAACTATTCCAACATATGCTTTACACAACGGATGCCCTTCCAGCCGCAACTCAGTACTGGAAAACACCCATACATTCACACACACACTTTACAGCCAATTTAGTTCCTCCAACTAAACCATAGCGCATGTCTTTGGACTGTGAGGGAAACCGGAGCACCCGGAGGAAACCCATGCGAACACGAAGAGAACATGCAAACTACACACAGAAATGCCAACTGCCCCAACCGGGACTCAAACCAGCAACCTTCTTGCTGTAAGGCGACAGTGCTTACAAAACAATTTAAAATATCAGCCATGCTTATGTAACCCCGCCGGTCCTACGCCACCCAACCCGCTCCGAGCTGGTAACAAACTGGCAACCTGCATGGGAGTCGGTTGCTCTACCAAGGAGGCTAAAGACCATGGCCTCTAGCATCTGTTGCTAGAGCACCTTTAGAGGTCAGAGAAGTGAGGTTTACCTGCACAGCACTTACTAGCTGGCCTCCGTTACACTCACCCCCCTAAACCTCACTCCCATCCGGGTCACGGCACCAATGTAATGCTGCCGGTCCTACGCCACCCAACCCACTATCGAACTGGCGACCTTCCGCATGGGAGTCGGTTGTTCTACCAAGGAGACTAAAGACCATGGCCTCTAGCGTCTGTCGCTAGAGCACCTTTAGAGGTCAGAGGAGTGAGATTTACCTGCACAGCACTTACTAGCTGGCCTCCGTTACACTCACCCCCCTAAACCTCACTCCCATCCGGGTCACGGCACCAATGTAACCCCGCCGGTCCTACGCCACCCAACCCACTCCAAGCTGGTATCGAACTGGCGACCTTCCGCATGGGAGTCGGTTGCTCTACCAAGGAGGCTAAAGACCATGGCCTCTAGCGTCTGTGGCTAGAGCATCTTTAGAGGTCAGAGGAGTGAGGTTTACCTGCACAGCACTTACTAGCTGGCCTCCGTTACACTTAAACTGCACAAAAGATAAAAAAATATATGATACATTTCAGAAAAGAGAAAATTCACATTCCACAAAGCAGATATTTCAGATGATCTGACTGTTAATCATACTAAAAGAAGAAAGTCTGGAATGATATAAATGAAAATTAGGCCAAACTTTACTCACCCTTAAGTCTTTTCAAACCTATATAATAATACTTTGTCTTGCTAATGCAAAAGATATTTATTGTAATGATGCTTCGAGAGCTGTCACTTTTTTGTTTCTTTTCAAAAGATACACACGTATATAGGGTCTATAGTACCTTAATATTTCAAGGGGTTCACTTTTGTACTTTTTAGATAATTGAAAGTCTACCACCCCACTGACAGCTCTCAAACCTTTATTTCTGCGAGTGTATCCTCGGTATTAGAGATATTGTATCTCAATGGGACCTTCCTGGTTAAATAAGCATTCTCAATCACTTTGGATTTTCAAGGCAAAAATTTCATTCATTTATTTTCCTTCGGCTTAGACTCTATTTCAGAGGTCGCCACAGCGGAATGAACCGCCAACTTATCCAGCATATGTTTTACATGGCGGATGCCATCCAGCTGCAACCCAGTATTGGAAAACATCCATTCACACACATACACTACAGCCAGTTTAGTTAATCTGATTCACCTATAGCGCATGTCTTTGGAAATTTCCAAATATCTCCTGAAAGAAAAAAGTACAGGTCGAGCAGGTTTGTAAATTCATTTCAGATCAGCTTCTTTTACTGAAGGTTAAACCCTCTGAGATTTTTAATAGCCAGCATAAAAGAAAGGATATTTTGGCTGTTCTCCACCTTGTGAGTCTGCTTTAATTCTGTATTGTTGAGCTTGAAGAGTATTGTTTACTCACCTTGGTGCCTTTCCTCACATTTCCTTCAGGGAAAATGGAGCTAGATATTTTGTTTTCATATAAAGAACTGAATGTAAGTGTTTTGTGAAAAGAATTCATGTATGTTTTGTGAATTAAAGTATACAATATCTTCTATGCATGTGTTTAAAGGTGAGATTAGATTGTTTTATACACTGACAAAATTACAAAAAAGTTTGTAAGTGCTATAAAAGAGCTTTTTCATTATTATCCACTTGTCAGATTATATAACAATAAAAATGAGATTTCATTTTCATTTCATTTTTGTCAGCTTTTTTGGGGCTGGTTTGCGGGGGCAGCAGTCTCAGGAGAGAACCCCAGACTTCCCTCCCTGCAGACACTTCCTCCAGCTCCTCTGGGGGGATCCCGAGGTGTTCCCAGGCCAGCCGAGAGACATAGTCCTGGGTTTTCCCCAAGGCCTCCTCCTGGTGGGACATGGCTGGAACACCTTCCTAGGTAGGCATCCAGGAGGCATCTGAAACAGATGCCTGAGCCACCTTAGGTGACTTCTCTCAATGTGGAGGTGCAGTGGCTCTACTCAGAGCTCCTCCCAGGTGACAAAGTTCCTCACCCTATCTGGTGTGCCATCCTGCGAAGGAAGCTCATTTCAACCGCTTGTCCTTTCGGTCATAACCCAAAGCTCATGATCATAAGTGAGAATAGGAACGTAGATTGACCAGTAAATCGAGAGCTTTGCCTTTCGGCTCAGCTCCTTCTTTAACGGACTGGTACATCGACAGCATTGCTGCTGCCAATCTGCCTGTCAATCAATCGTCGGGCACAGAAACTAGCTCTTGATGAGATTTCATTTATATATATATATAAAAAATGTCATTCAAATCTCTTTTTTATCTCAAAACAACAAATATGTTTAAACACAAAAAAATACTATGTTTTGTTTAAAAAAATTGAGGCAATTATTTGCATCAGCCTTTTGAGTATTTCAGACTCATTTTATTTAAGTTTGTCCTATTAGAGTTTGCATGTTCTCAACTTACACTTTCAAGTAACATCAACTCAATTTTATTATCAGTTTTCAACTTGTACATGCTATTTGGAGGATCGGAACAAATTGCCTCGGGGCCGTGTTCGGCCCATGAGCCACCAATTGAATAGCCCTGGTCATCACATAACCGGGAACGAGTAAGATAACTGCAGAAGGCATACTTCTCACCATGTATCTTTTCTAAAACAAACAGTATAGTGTAAAAGCATGTTTATTACTAAGAAAACAAAAACTAAATTATATTTTAATTTAACACATCACATCACATAAGGTACACAAACAGAACCGTCTATCTAGTAAGGCAAAGCTGAAAATCTGTGGTTAAAGCGCCACCCATCGGTCAAAAGCTGCTGGCGCACCAAATACCGCCGCCACAGCAGTATGAACGGCAGCAAAGGGAACAAATTGAAGTAGTGACATCTGTAGTTTAAGTTCGTCAAACCTGTTTTTTAAGTAAAATGTACTTATTTATGCTTTTAAGTACACTTCAAAAATCATATGTGCTATTTACTTAAAAAAATAGTGGTAACACTGTTGCACATATTATTTTTAAGTAGTTTTCAAGACTTGAATTTTTTTGCAAAAACCATTTGAATGAATCATGTAAAAATTACTAGGTTTTTTGGAGTGATAGATGATAATTGTACTATTCTTAGTGGAATATGCTTTTATAATTTAAGCAAATCAACTACCATTTACTCAAATTTATTAATGAAAATTACTCATTCATAAAATGTAAAATATATCATTTATAATGTAATACATACACAATGCATTTTTGCCAAATATCATTTTATTACATGTTCACCTTTTTTTCAATTCACTTTTATTTGTATAGCGCTTATACAATTTAGATTGTGTCAAAGCAGCTTCACATTCAGGCTATAGTAAATTGAAACAGTGTCAGTTCAGTTTTCAGTGTTTAAGTTCAATTCAGTTTAGCACAGTTCAGTGTGGTTTAATAATCACTACTGAGAGTCCAAACACTGAAGAGCAATTCTATCAATGTGCAGCTCTACAGATCCCAAACCATGCAAGCCAGTGGCGACAGCGGCGAGGAAAAAACTTCACCAACTGGCGAAAGTGAAGATTTAAAAAAAACCTTGAGAGAAACCAGGCTCAGTTGGGCATGACCATTTCTCCTATGGCCAAACGTCTTGTGCAGAGCTCCAGTCTAGGCGCCGGAAGCTGGAGAATGCTGGACCTCAGCGAAGACTCATCTGTCCTTGGAGCGTCACAGGAATCGGTCTCATGCTTTCCACTCCTCCATGACCACTACAGCAGCTGCTCAGGATACGGCCTGGTCTAGGATTGTGAAAACCTCGGGATCATCTCATCGCTGGTCTTGGATCGCATCAGTGGCGCTGCATAGTCATGTTCTACTGATAACAAAATGGTACATACAATTTGTTAAACAAATCTATTTAAAATTTACAGCAATGTTAAGCTCTGAAAAAAGTTGTTATCCATATCAAAGAAAAAAAAAATTCTGTCAACTTTCTTTTGTAGGAATAGTCACATTTTAGACAAAATCTGACAGAATGTGTGTATTGCATAACATATAAAACCAATATAAAAGCTATATCTCAAACTATTAGCAACACAATCAATCAATTAATACATCAATGCAGGGACTTTTCAGGTTGTAGCAGTAAATTTGTGTCAGAAACTTAACCTTACAGCACAGCGTTGCCCTCAGGCAACATAAAGTTTTCTTAAGGCTTGTGCTAAGCACAGATTTCCTAAAATGATTGCAACCAATAAAAATGTTAGAAAAAGTATCAATAAAACATCCATTAAGGTGTGGGAGTCACTATCTAGCACCGTTTGAAGGTGGAACTTCATATGACTCATGGTGACAGGAGCACATGGTATGAGAAGAAGTTAAGATTATTTGCTTAATTAACCTCATTTAAAGTATCATAAACTGTTCAAAAAAGGTGTGTGTTTGTGAAGATGTAAAGAAGCCTTTTGTCAGGTTTTATAAATTTTTATGAATGTTCAGAAATTCAAATTTTCTTTTCGATGCCTCAGGACAACGTTGTGCGATAAGTGGTACTTTTCAAGATGTGTGTAGCGTGGGCATTTTCACATATTATCATAATTACATATTGTATTATTTTTCATAAAATTTTACTTTTTTTACATATTTTGACAGAAAAATTGAAGTAAGTTTGTTTTATGGAAGTACACATCACAGCTAAGGACAATGAGACTGCAGTGACAGTTTTATTAGCAAAATCTTCTCAATATTTTATAGTAAATCCAGAATATCAATTTTTAAAGAAAATATGCACATTATTTTTGATGACCACATAATTGTTTTTATGAAAATTACAAGCCTCAAGATTTTTTTTACAGTGTAATGCTAACACAATTTTATTATTTGTCTACCTATATGAAGTTTGTTAAATCCTTAACATTTTGTACAAACAAAAACTTTTTACATTTTTCCCCCACAAGTATCAAACAATAAATACAAAAACAGTCAAATGCATTTATTCAATTGAGAAAACTCTCTTTACAGTATTAAAGAATTTATTTAACAGTACATTTTTTATTGTGATTAGTACTTTACACTATGGTAACATCATTTCAATTTTATTTTAGAATTTAATATATATATATATTTAATTATAATATTACTCTGGAAAAGGCCACAACTTTATCCTCTTTAACAGAAGTTATAAATGACTGAGATATTAATTGTAATCCTAATATTTGGAACAAAAATATATCAGACCTTTATATAGTAAGACAAATATTAACCTTGCAATCAAACCTACATAAAAAAAAAAAAAAAAAAAACAGAAAATTTCAAACTGGACTTTTATGGAAATCGTGAAACTTTTGCATAAATCATAAATCATGAATATAAAGTTAAAAAGAATGAAACAGAAATCTTTTGTAATATTTTTATTTACAGCAACTATTATCTAATCAATTCAATGTGTTACTTATTACAACTCTTAATTTATTTAAAAAACATTTGTACGGGTAGTGTACTTAATGCAATATATTTTAGTTTGCAAAATTATCTACTCTCATGCAAATCATGTAAAAACTGGCTAAAAAACATGGAAATTGGCAACGCTGGCAACTATTTCCATGTTTTATAGTCAGTTTTTGCATGATTATTTAGATTTTCCAATCTAAAAAATATATATTGCGTTAAGTACACTACTGTTCAAAAGTTTCTTAACCAAATTATTAGGGTTTTATTAAGCAAGTAAATATTTATAGTAAACAAAAACATTACAAAAGATTTATATATATATATTAAAGAGTATAAAGAGTATTGTATAATATATAATTTTGCAACCTAAAATTAGTTTGCTTTAAGTTACACCACCGTTCAAAAGTTTTGAAATAAATGAATATGGTTGTATTAAGCAGGAACACATTAAATTGGGTAGATAAATATTTAAAACTAAAAACATTACAAAAGATTTCTGTCTCAGACACACGGCCCTCCCATTAGAACCAACATCTTTTGACTGACATGAACTTTGACTAATCACAGCAAAGGAATGTTGGCGAGGGGCGGGATTTCCTTCTGTTTCAGGCAGCGCTGGATGATCTTCTGCAGCTCTAGGTGACACGTAATGAAAGGTGCGATTAGGCCTCTCTAAAACTAAGGTAACTAAGAAAAAAAGAGTTTGTCATTATGTAGACAACTTCAGAGAGTGCTGACCAAACACGAGAACCGAATTCAGCCGGATACGTTACTTTTCTAACTGCTGAACGTCTTTGGAAAACTTGAAAAACTTGAGGTAACGTTCGTTTACATAGCCGCTGTCCGGGAATATAATGTTTCATGAGGAATTTCGGAGGGGAAAGCGTTGTTTCTTTGCTGAAGAGTGAAGATAAATTCATTCCCGGGAAAGTTTGTGTGGAGAGCAGGAGACCAGGGATCATGGGCAACGGCGCGTGCTCCAGGAAGCAGAAGAAGATTTTCCAGTCTCTTTTACTGGTCACGGTGGTTTTTGGCATGATCTATGGAGGAATGATGTCTTATGAGATGCACAAACAGCTGAAGAGGACAGAAGAACTTGCCGTCAAATATCAGCAGCACCAGGAGTCACTTTCGGCTCAGCTTCAAGGTACGGTAAAAACACACTTCGTCGTGATGACGTCACAGTGTTCTTACCTCAGTGTTGTCTTCTTGATGTTTCTTCCCATTTATTCTGATGCTCATAAATGTATTTTGTGCCTGACTTTATATTTATATTTTGTGTAATGCTCAAATACTTACAAAAAGTTGGCCACACTTTACAATAAGGGTTTATTAGTTATTGTATTTGCTAAGATGAACTAATAATGACCAATACTTGTGCAGCATTTATTAATCATAGTTCAACATTTACTAATGCATTATTAACATCCAAATCATGCTTGTTAACATTAATGCTTAATTTGTGTATATAAAAAAAAAATCTTTATTGTTTCCTAGAAAACAGTATTGCCCACAATATTCGACCACCATGACCATGTTTTGTGATTTACTTGATGTGTTATTGTTTTAAATAAAATTTTGGATATTTTTTTATTTTCTCTTATTATTTTTTGTATTAAAGTTTTTTATTATTGTTTTCTTTAACCATTATTGTATTATGTATTAATTACTTTATTAATTTGTAAATTATCTTTCCCTCCCGATTATTTTGACAGACTCCTGTGGGGACCTCTGGACCCCAGTTTTAAAACCCCTTGTTTAGTGGCAAAATAAGAATATAGCTTATGTTGTCTTATTTTAAATTGGTGTCAAATGCAGCACCTGGTGATGCAGAGTCTTTCAGAGTTTAGTTCCGCTTCACATCACATACCTGTAGTTTTCAAATAAGCCTGAAGGACTGGATTAGCTGGATCAGGTACTTTGGATTCTGCTTTGCCATAGATTTCCTGCAATTGAGTGGAGTTGAGTGAAAAACGTTGTATATAGGCTTCAATGTTGTCAAACTGAGCTCTTTTTTTTACATAGATTTGCAAAAAAAAAAGTGATTTTATGCATGCCATGCTAGTAGTTGGCAATATCAATTTTTAAAGAAGCACCATCCGTCTCAGCACATTGTAACTCAGCACATTGTAGCTGAGGAAGTCTTTCTTTCTTTCTTTCTTTCTTGCAACTAAGCTAAAATATAAATAAAGTTGACTGGAAAAGTGAGTATGATACCCCCGAGTACAACCCCAACCCTCCCCCCCAAAAATAAATAGATTAATTATTTGATTATTTGTCTTTAATTTAATAATGCAGTATGTATGTAATGTGCCACTGAAATATATTGCAGCTTTAAAATGCTCCAGTGTCCTGTCCCTGTATCTGTGATTACACACAATAAACAGTGGTGAAGTTCTGTGAACTGATGACCTTACCGGCCAATCACAGTCATTTCTGTTGAGTACGTGAACACAATGCCGAATCAGCGCTGTTTTTGAATGTGCGCAACTGTGCTCAGATGTTAGGGGGAAATTGACGTTTTTAAAATCTCAGTATCGATTGGTACCAATTCAAGTAGTGTGACAACACTTTTATGGGTGTTTCCCAATACTGGGTGTCAGCTGGAAGGGCATCCGCTGCGTAAAACATATGCTGGAATAGTTGGCGGTTATTCCACCGTGGCAACATCTGAAATAGAAACCAAGCCAAAGAAAAATGAATGAATCATGGATATATATACACAAATAATGAAATGCATTGATTAAAGAAAAATAAAAAAAATATGCTAATCAAACAAAGATTCTATTTCCCGCCTAGTCATTTTTGAAGCTTTCACACACTGAGGGGCATTTGAAAGTGATCTAGATAGAAATATTTGACTGTTTCTGATTGATTGTCTGTGTGTGCAGCTACTGTAGTAAATCCCTGCAGCCAATCTTTTTGTTGTTTTTTTTACCCAGAACATTTTATTGGGTTGTTTTATCCTGTGCCTATAATCACAGTTTTGCATTCTCTTGTCCCGGAGAGAGGGGCTTCGCTATCCCAGCTCAATATGCTCGCTGCAGAGAGGCTGAAGCAATGATTTTAGAGTAAATACACAGAAAACAGACCTGTGTTAAACTGTTGCCAATGACAGACAGCTCTGGATTAAACTAGTTTGTGTCCCATTTCTAGCCTTTGTCTGAGTTCTTTCCTAATGTTTGGAGTTTCTTTCGGTTTATGTGTGCATGTTCTTGAGCAAACAAATTTGTGTTTAATCAAGTGACGCATAAATTTACTGAATACACACATCTGCTGTACATTTCAGTATATCAGAGTTGTTTGAGTTTCCTTTGAGTTTTCAGGTTTATTATTTATTCGCTTGAAGGCTCAAATGCAGCAATTTTTCTTTTTTTTTTTAATACAATGGATGATTTTTAGTGCATGTTGGCTGATATTGTGTTGCTGTTGCAATTTAATGATGGTGACAAATTAGACTATTAAAATATGAATTTAAATGCTTAGGGTTTAACAAGCTTTTTTTGTTAGATTTTATAGTGTTTCCTCTAGGATTTTTTTCCAGCTGTGGTGGCAGGCCTTTTAAACAAATCTACCAACTACCTATGGTGTTATTTTAATAACAAATGTGAGCGCAGTATTACAAGTCGAGATCGCATTTATGTATTATGAGCATGCAAATCTTGCGCGCCTATTTCTTCTGTTCATAAACAAAACTTCTTTGCACATCCTCAAATATACGCTGTTCAAGTGCAGATTTTCTTGTGCGCTCTCAAATGAACACTGCTGAATTGTGATATAGTGCGTTAATGTAAAAAGTATAGCTCCAACATTTAGATTTGCTAGAAATATTCATGATGAATGTCTTCAATAAACCTACAGAGCAGCATTAATGTGTCCCGAAGTAAAGTGAAATGGCTATAAACTCCAGCAAGTCTTTGTATGCAGAGCCATAGAACTTTATCTATAAAGTATAATTATGGAAACTGTTCATCATAACTAAAAGCTATACATCATGTTTGCTGGCCCTACGCATCACGCACCTGTCAGTTAGTCAGTTAGTCAGCATGTCACCTTAAAGGGTTAAAAAAATAAACCACAGCACTACTGCGATTACAGAAAAGTTTGCTCTGTTATAATTCACTTACCTTTTAATATGTTTTGGCGGGATTTTTAATCCGCAATAAAAAAACAACAACAACGGCTTGAATGAGAAGCTGTAATGTAGCTATGGCAGGATACATTTTGGTGTGGCAGAAACCATGTGCAAAAAAAGTGCAGGGCTGTGCAAAAATATCGATACATCTAACTATCACGATAATTTCTTTTATGATAGTGTATCGATTCAAGTTGTGCCAAACGACCTCCTCCTCCGCTCCTGTAGATGTCCCTAACTCGCAATCAACAAAATGCCAAGTAGTACGGTATCAGAAGTAAGCAAGAGTGAGCATGGCATAAAATATAAAGGTGCCTCCAGCTTATAAAGCTGACGTGTGGCTGCACTTTGGTTTTAACGCTATTAGGGTTGGGTCGACAGACGATGCCATTGATCCTCCGCCCCGCCACCGTTGCAAACCCGCTCGTGAAAAATACACACTTAGGCCCCGTTTACACTAATATGTCTTAGTTTTAAAATGGCATTTTAGAACGAAAATGAAACACGTCCACACTGGCATTTCTAAACAGCCCTCAGTCTGCTGAAAACGCACATCACGTGACCACACACAGACACACACAGACACACACA
>CAIGQZ010032693.1:1755629-1772069 GCA_903798205.1 Danio tinwini
ATTTTGGAATAAGGCGGTAACATAAAAAAATGTGGAAAAAGTGAAGCGCTATGAATACTTTCCGGAAGCACTGTAAATATCCTAGTATGACTAAATATCCATATAACCTAGTATATATAGGTTTCTTCAGCCAACTAGTTGTAATAAATAAATTTGGTTTTTATTTATTTATTTATTTTTAATTCGGTTTTTTTTATTGACACAAACTGCACAGCCTCTTTACTCTGCAATACATCTCTATCGTGTTTATGTAAAAATGATTGTAATGAGAGGATACAGAATGAGGCTTCAGGATCAGCGCCCCCGACCCCTTACATCTCTGTAGAAGTAAAACTAACATGCTGGATGAAGACAAATATAAGAAGGAACAGATCTGTCAGGCTTCATTTCCTGTGGCATTTCAGTATTTTGAGGAGGGCTGCTGTTACAGCTCCTTCACAGCTCCAGTTACGTATAAAAAATCAGTGCACAATGAGGGCAGACAGGTTAACCTTTCAATCTGATGCCATTAGAGAGAAATTAAAAGGGCCGGATGTAGTACTCAACGGGTCAGTGGATCACACACTTTAAAAACAGCTCCGTTCACTTTACTACGTGACTGGTGCTGCAAAGAGCTTCTGGTTGTTAGGAGATTTGTTGTTGTTTTTTTAATATAATATAGTTTTGATTAGGGCTGCACAATATGGCAATATATCGTTTCAGCATTGATATCGCAATGTGTGTCTCTCTACAATAGTCACATCGCAGGATATTCAATGTTGAGTTGGGATTATAGGAGATCAACAATTGAGAATACATGAGATTTGTGCAGTCATTGCAAAGTATAACCATAACAGAGTGAAACTTTATTATTTTCAAAAGAGTGTAAAAGCATATGGCACAAGTAACTTAATACAATGAAGACTTTAATAAATACAATTAAGACTATACAGTGTTATTTGACTTTTTTTTTTCATTTCTGTATCTGAATACAGTTTGACTCTCTGGAAGACCATAAAGCACTGTTAATTTGACTTTTTTTTTGCTATATAATAATAATTCTTGCTTGCAATTTATTTATTATTTTTAATACAAGATTCACACCCATATAAAATCACCTCAATCGCTATATGAATAAATTTTTCCCCCAAATAGAGCTATTCAGGCCATCTTGTGAAATAATATTCATATTGCAATATATATTGCAGAAAAACCAAATATCACGAATGTCAGATATTTCCAATATTGTGCAGCCCTAGTTTTAATGTTGTTGTTTTTTACATTTGCAAGTTAACAGGATGCAACTATTAATCTGTTGGATTGGTTTAGTGGGCTACTATAGCCGTATATGCTTAGACAGATGTTTTTGGCCACTATTTCACATCTCGTTTTGGTCCTGAGTAATTATTCTCCATTAGTCAGTTAATAAAATCGGTTTTCATTGTGGATTCTTTTGAAAAAATCTATATATTTTCATCTATAATAAAAGTGTATAGTTATGTTAAAAATGTTAAATTTAAAAAGTGTTTCAAGCAGTGGTATTTTTGTCTAATTTTCAAATTTACTGTTGTGTTTATTAATACTTAACATTTATTGTTTTTATTTTTATATCATGTTTTTGTTTTATTTTAAGAAAATACTATTATTTTTGTTTGACAAATTTTTTTTTAAAACAAAGTTTTTTTTATTATTATTATTTTAATTTTTAATTATCATACATTTGATTTAATAACAAAATAGTTTTTTCTTTTAGTTCAGTGGTCCCCAACATTTTTATCCCTGCGAACCGTTCAACGCTTGACAATTTTACTGCGAACTGGGGGTGGGAAGGGGTGTGTGTGTAGGTGTACGTAGATTGCTAGGCGACCATTAACCGTTTTCTCAGAAGTTGACAAGCTGAAAAAACATTGCTGCAACTCTGAAACAAGTTTATTTATGTAGAAAAATTCAAAAGCACTGCAGAAATTGGGTGTTTTTTGTTTGTCTGATATAATTTATAGAAATGTGCATTGGGTTGGGTGATGTTGAACAATTTGGCATCGTACAATGTCTAATGTAAAACATTGTGATAGACGATGGCATCGTCGTCGTAGGCTGTGGTGAATACATTTTTTATGAATAATTAATTAATTCATAACGAATTAATTATATGTATCCTACCGTTTCAACTACTTTATGGTCTTTGTTTTACCCATAACCAAATCATAAATAAATAAAGTTAAGTTGCACACAAATCACTTTTCAATCAATCAGTCAATCACTTTTTCTGCGGGACTCTGGCATGAATAGGCAGAGAGATCTGTGTCATTATAATCGCGTCGACAAACTTGGTTGGTAAAAAAGGTGCACAACCAACAGTATCTGAGGTTTTCACTAAAATTTGTAAGTACAATCATTAAAGCGAAAGATTGAAGCAGTGTACTGACGCTGTGACAATACCTGATAGATTCAAAAGACAGAAGAGTTGTTAAATAGAGACAAGATTAATTAAATATCACGTTTAACAACTGTAGTGAGACGCGATCCAGCAGTACGTCCTTGATAAACTGTTCGATGTGCTTTGTGCTCGAAGCACCCGCTGACTGTCTGGAGTTTAGACGAGCACATGACAGCGTGTGAGTGAGTGTGTGTGTGTGTGTGTGTGTGTGGTCACGTGATGTGTGTTTTTAGCGCTGCAGTGTGGATGGATGGATGTTCAGAAATGCTAGGTTTGCGGCGGGGGCAGAAGCTGGGGCGGAGGATTGCGATGTCGGCTCAGCATTGTGATGTGTATTGCCATTGAAGATGGAAGATGGCATCGTCTATCGACCCAACCGTAATATGTATATTAAATACAAAGTATGTAGCTGATCTGTCAGTTTATGTCTTGTGTCTCGTAATTTGCTCGCTGGATTCTGAAAACGTACAAATTTTTCAACTGGGTGCACCTGAAAGCCGTGAGCGTGTTGCAATATGCGCGCAAAAGCTGCCAGATTTTATTTATTTTTTATTCTTGCACATGCTTGATTCACCTGACTTGTTGACAAGTGGGTTGCGGATCCAGTCCGTGGCAGTTTGTGTGCATTTTCTCCTTCGCAAAGAAACTTGTCAAAGACATCTGTTTCTTACTCATTTTGCTGATTGTGGGTTAAATTTTGGCGCTCAAGTGACCGAGATGTAACCGAGAGAATATGGTCATTTTTCAAAATAAAAGATTGTTCAGACAAAATAATTAATGATTTCTTGTGTGGCCTGTTACCAATTAATCCACAGACTGGTCTGCGGCTCAGGTGTTGGGGACCACTGCTTTCTCCTGGTTTCAAAGCACACTGACAATGCTCATGGTGCCATACACTGGGTGAAAAAACAGCACCCGGATATAATCATCCAGCCAAAAAAACAAATGTTTGCTTTAGCAACTGTAGCTTAAAAAGAATATGCAGATTAAATCTAAATAAGCTGTCATTGTATAGACCTGTCATAGATTTACCAGTAACATTATACTGTGTCTGCCTGGTAATACTAAATTTTATTATATTTTTAAATCATCTTGCTGACAAATGGGAAACAAGTGGTTTAAAAGTTATTGGCAATGCTTGCATATTAAAAAAGTCAGTAAGTACTGCATTTTAGGGCTTAAATAATGTATTGTAATATGTCATGGTGGGACACCACCACAACACCCACACATCATATGTTATCACAATCTCTTACTTCATACAAGATGATAATAATAATAATAATAGTAATGCGCAATTCTATGCAAATGTCAACCTTGCCATGAAGAAAATTAAGTTTTCAACTAAATACAAAAAAGTTTTTTTTGGTTAAGCAAGTATTTTACAGTTTTTTTTAAAATTCTCATAAGTGTATCTGTCAATGTTTCAAACTATTATATTTAAATTACAAAAATCACACAAGTGGCAATTTCACAGCTGTCACATCCATAACGGAAAAGTGTCACATCCATAACAACACTTTTTTCCTCATAAATGCAAAAATGTCAAATAAAATAAAAATCAGTCATGTTTGTTCTATAGTGAGCCGACTCATATCGGTTTGATTAGCATTATTTCTTTCGGGTTGTGCAGTTTAATTAACAGAATTTCTCCAAAGTATGTTGTATACAGTGAACTCGCAAACTTTTTTTGTCACATCCATAATGCATGTTTATTTTCCTCATTTAAAGTATAAGAATGTTTACAGATTGATATTTTTCTGATCCCAAAACTTTGTGGTTAGTTGGAAAATATAAGCAGATGTTTCAATAAAATGTTAACATATACTTTCTATGTGAATTTATGTTTTGAGTTTTTACAGCAAATGTCACATCCATAACGCTGGAATTGCTCTAATACATTTTTATTTGTATAGCACTTTTCCTACATATATGCAACTTAAAGCACTTCACAAACATCCATTCATTTGTTTTCCTTCGGCTTAGTCCCTTATTAATCAGCGGAAACACCCATACACACATGCATGCACACACTCATACATTACGGCAAATTTAGTTTACCTAATTGTGGCACATATGGATTATGGATTATTCTCATGCATTATAGATAGCGGAATGTATTTTTTTTATTTGATTAGTTTTTTAAAGCATGACTGTAACACACAAATGCCATTATGAACGTATTAAAACATATGCTTGTTTGTTGTAAAAATTCTTAATAATGCCAAAAAATACTTAGATTTGTGCTTCTCCTTACTCGTGTGTGTGTGTGCAGTCATGTTTTTCATATCCCTTGGTTTGTAGTGTGGTCCCGGAAAATCTCATTTTCAAGGGCTATCTAGCCTTTCCCTACACCTTTAAGCTTAAAAGAATTGGGGATCCCCTACTCCTTTACGTGAATGCGCAAAACAAGTAGTAAGGGGAAGAGCTAAGGGGTAGAATTAGGATTGGGCCGTACTGACCCTTATAACAATTGCAGTTTTCACGTATATTCATATAATATACATAATCAATACTAAATCTCTCTCTCTGTCTCTCTTGTCTCTCAGTTGTGTACGAGCATCGCTCAAGGTTGGAGAAGTCTCTTCAGAAGGAGCGAACTGACCATAAAAAAGCCAAAGAAGGCAAGTTCGTTTTTAACAAATGACAACATCACTGACTTGATACAAATGGCATCCATGATGGATAAATTGGTACAACCCAAAAGAGCTGGATTATAATAAGCTAGAAATATACTAAGATCAGTGTTGGGTAAAGTTATTTTAAAAGTAATATATTACAGTCTTTATCGTTTTTAAAAATCTTAATCTTAAAAAACCAAACAAAAAACAAGTAAACGAAACCCCAACGCTAAATTAACAGCACATACGTTCGCATTACTTTCCTTAAAGTAACTAAGGAATATGTTTAGTTACTTTTAAAGAAAAAAAGTGACTTAAGATTGTAATGTATTACATTTGTTCAGTTTTTCTAATGCAAAAAAACAAACACTATTTCAAAGCAAATAGTTAGCTTAAGTTATCTTTTTGTTTTAAATGCTTAAAGCAAGAAAGTTAAATGGAAACAAACAACTGAATACTAACATTATACCATAACCATATATTCAGAAATATTGTCATTGATGAAAGAACATATGTACACTACCTGACAAATGTCTTGTCGTCGATCCCAGTTGTAAGAACGACAAATAATAACTTGACTTCTTGTTGATCAGTGGGAAAAGTGCCAGAAGGCTGAACTGCATCCCAGTCATCATAAATACTGCAGAAGACCTTTTGTAACCCGCATGGACCCAAGATTCCCACAGAAATCAGTCAAGTTTGGTGAAGGAAAAAATCATGGTTTGGGGTTACATTCAGTGTGGGGGCGTGTGAGAGATCTGCAGAGTGGATGGCAACATCGACAGATTGAGGCATCAAGACATTTGTGCTGCCCATTACATTACAAACCAAAGAAGAGGGCAAATTCTTCAGCAGGATAGTGCTCCTCCTCATACTTCAGCCTCCACTTCAAAGTTCCTGAAAGCAAAGAAGGTCAAGGTGATCCAGGATTGGCCAGCCCAGTCACCAGATATGAACATTATTGAGCATGTCTGGGGTAAGATGGAGGAGGCATTGAAGATGAATCCAAAGAATCTTGATGAACTCTAGGAGTCTTTTAATGCTTTCAATTTTCCATTCCAGATGACTTTATTAATACATTATTTGAGTCATTGCAGAGATGTATAGATGCAGCTCATGGGAGTCATGCACAATATTAATTTGTTGTCCACTGCACCATGACTATATATTCTATACTCTACATTATTTCTGTTGAGTGACAAGACTTTTTTCTAGGCAAAGTCAAACCTTTCTGTCCTAATTAAATAATAAAAAATCAAGGCAGGATCATATTTTATTTTCGTAAAATAAGCGTAATCTAGAGGCCTTTGCCTTTCATATAAGCCACTTCTGATACCAAACGATCAACTAGAAGTCAAGTTATTATTTGTTGTTCCTAAAACTTGGATAGGTGACAAGACTTTTGTCAGGTAGTGTACAATAAAGCAGTATAAAATGATATAAAAAATTTAAATAAATAATATTAATTGTACCATAAGAATTTTAGAAAATCGTGGAGGCAATAAATTGATTCAGGTTTCCTTCTAGTTAAAGATGTTTACTGAATTCTCAAGCAGCATAACAAAAAACTCCAGTCAAAAAACTGTGTTGCTCCGTCTTTCTTTCTTTCACTTTTTAATTTCATAATATAACTTAAAACAGTCCAATAAAGGCGGAGCAGACCATTACAAATGTGAAATCAGTAAATGTACACAACATATTAACATGCGGAAACTGTACATGAATTTGAGCATTATTATTAAATTATATTAAATCAAATTATGGCTCTTACAATAATAATTAAAATGTTAATAATAAATGAACAGGAGACAGAGTTCATTTCATAAATAGAGTAGTATATTACTTAAGTCACCTTACCCAACACTGCCTAAGGTTAACTGAACACTGAAGCCTCTGTTTTCTTGAAAAATGCATGAATATTGTTGTGATGGGAACAAAATAATAGCATGCAATAGCTCTTTAATGAGCAGAAACAGTGTTGCGTTATGTAATACATGCCTTTTTCCCCTCAGATTTTCTTGTGTATAAAATTGAGGCCCAACAGTCTCTCAACAAAGAAAAGGTAATTTATTTGAAGGCTATATATTGATTATCACTGAATAAAAACCTTTGATTGTTAAGTGTTTACTCTGTTATATGTGTTTTGAGACACTTTCCCTGCAGTCAGATAATCATCTGTTTGCTTGTGTGTGAATGGCTCACGTGTTTCCTCTGTATCCTGGTCTGTGTGTCATGGCATTTAGAGGTATATAGTGCCATGTTTACTAAATGACCTGGTTTGTTTTGTGTTTGTTTGCAGCAAGATTCCAGCGTCAGGTTTAATTCTTTGCATTCCCAGCATCAGATTTTGAAGGTCAGTTGGTAAATCATGTTTATTTTTGAAGTTATAGTTTGACTTTTCTTCTGAAAGCTGTCAAAGATTGTCATGCTGGCTTAAGTAAATCAATATGCTTGTTCTTCAATGGCAATTCATGCCAAAATATTGTTAAAACATGTTAGAAACTACTTATGCATCTTGAAAATGCTAGAAACATGTTACAAATATTTAGTAGGCAAATGCTAATTCACATTAACCAAATTTCTAAGATGCAGACCATGTTTATTCATGCTAGCATTGTTAAAAACATGTTCATAGCATAGTAGTTCATGCTAACAACATGGTAAAGCTTGTTTGTTGCCTTTTAAATCATGTTCAAATGTAACAAAACAAAACATGTTAGAAACATACATAATAGCATGCTAATTTAAGTTAATTATGTGTTTTATCATGCTAGTAGTGTGCCAAAACATGCTAGAAATGTGCTGAAAGTATAAATCTGTCTGTCTTTCCTTTTAGCCTACTTTACTCCATTACAAGTATAGCTAACAAAGGTTTTCTCAAGCTAACATAAGTTTTTTTTGCCATGTGATAAACATTGTAAATATGCTAGTAGCATGCAAATTCACATTAATGCTAAAATATGTTAAAACATTTTAACTATGTACTAAAACCTGTTGCAAGCATGTTAATTCATGTTGATACAATGTTTAATCATGCTAACAGTGTGCCTAAACATTAACCAAATGTTTAATGTGCAAATAGTAAGTTTATTCATGCCAACTATGTTAAAAAAAAAAACATGTTCATAACATGGTAGTTCATGCAAGCAACCAGATAAAACTTCTTAGTTGCATGTTAAAACATGTTCAAATGTGCTAACCACAGTTTACTATGTACTAAAACAAAACATGTGAGAAACATGCATAACATCATGCTAATTTAAGTTAGTAAGACCTTTAATCATGCTAGCAGTGTGCTAAAACATGCTAGAAATATGCTAAAAATATAAATCTCTGTTTTTCTTTCAGCCTAAATTTCTTTCATTTACTCCATTTAAAAGAATAACTTACAAAGGCAACATACATTTTTAGCCATGTGATAAATCCTTGTAAACATGCTTTTAGCATGCTAATTCACATTAACGCTAAAACTTGATAGTTACATGCTCAAACATGTTTTAATACATAGTTAAAGTGTTTTAACATGTTGTAAGCATGCTAATTCATGTCGATAAGATGTTTGATTATGCTAACAGTATGCCCAAACATGCTAAAAGTATAAATCTGTCGGTTTTTCTTTCAGCCTGCTTTAATCCAAGTTAAAAGTATAGCTTACACATGTTTTCTCGAGCCAACATACATTTTTAGCCGTGTGATGAAACATTGTAAACATGCTAGTAGCATGTAAATTCACATTAACGCTTAAACTTGTTAGTTAAATGCTTAAACATGTTTAGTACATTGTTAAATTGATTTAACATGTTGTAAGCATGCTAATTTATGTCAATAAGATGTTTGATTATGCTAACAGTGTGCCCAAACATGCTGGAATATGCTAAAAGTATAAATCAGTTTTTTCTTTCTTTCAGCCTGCTTTTAATCCAAGTTAAAAGTATAGCTTACACATGCTTTCTCTAACCAACATAGATTTTTAGCCATGTGATGAATCATTGTAAACATGCTAGCAGCATGCTAATTCACATTAATGCTAAAACTTGTTAGCTGCATGCTAAAACATGTTAAAACAGTTTAACTATGTACTAAAACATGTTTTAAGCATGCTAAATTATGTTGATATTTAACTGAAATATCAACAAACAAGATATTTAACTATGCTTACCGTGTCAATCCATGCTAGAGTATGCTAAAAGTATAATTCTGTCTGTCTTTCTTTCAGCATACTTTACTTCAAGTTAAATTTTAAGCTTACAAAAGTTTTCTGAAGCCAGATAATTTGTTAGCCATATGATAAAATATTGTAAATACTTGTTAGCAACATGCTAATTCACATTACTGCTAAAACATGTTAGTTGCATGGTAAAACATGTTAAAACAATTTAACTATGTACTAAAACATGTTGTAAGCATGCTTATTCATGTTGTCAAGATGTTTAATCATACTAACAGTGTGTCAAAATAGGCTAGAAATATGCTAAATATATAAATATCTGTAATTATGCCTACTTTTCCTCAAGTTAAACAGCTTACAAAAGTGTTTCAAACAAGCAGAGTTTTTTGAAGCCAACATAAATGTTTGCTTCAAACAAACTTTACTGTCCAGTTCACTGTTGTCTCTCTATGTTTATCATTAGAACCAGCATGATGATTTAAAAAAGCAGTATTATGAGCTGCAAGAGCGCCACCAGCTACAAGGAGATGAGCACAACAAGGCATTGGAGGAACATAAACAGAAGCTTGACCAACTTCATCTGAACAAGGAGTCTGAGATTTCCAAGCTTAAAGGTGTCATGTTTTACCACCTTTTTCTTAGTACCAGTCTGGCATCCATCAGTTAGCAAAAGTAGTGTCATGGTGGTGTGTTTTGCATACGCTAACAGCAGTTCTAGGAATTTAAAATTCTAGTTTGACCTGTACTTCCAGGATCTTACAGTGTTTTTGCTTCCGGTTGGGGTCTGTTTGGTGAAATTACATGATGAAAGCATATAAGCTGACTCTCCTTTTCTCTTTCTTTTCTAGAGAGTTCATATAACCTGCGTGAGGAGAACAAGCAGCTGAGAAAAGCTCATCAGGACATTTATTTACAGCTTCAGGATACCAGGGTAATGCTGAATAGTGCTTTGGGATTTGGTTTATATCAGAGAAAATCCTCTGCTTTAAAATAAAAGATTATTTAAGAGCGGTTTTAGAGAATATGTGCGATGGGTTTATGTAATATTAAGCCTTTTGCACTTTTTGCTGTAGATTAAAGGTGAATCTTGTGGCAATATGTCTAGTTATTACAGCCTCGATATTACATTAATAAAATTGAAACATTTATTTAGCATAAATATACTTAATCCTTAATTAAATTCAGAATTTGTAAATGTATTTTATAGTCACAAATAAAATCCACATTTAAATCATGTCAGTAAATTAATAAAAATCATATATACACTACCTGACAAAAGTCTTGTTGTCGATTCCAGTTGTAAGAGCAACAAATAATAACTTGACTTATAGTTGATCATTTAGAAAAGCGGCAGAAGGTAGATGAAAGTGGGAGTTTTCAGATGAATCATCTGTTCAACTGCATCTCAATCATCACAAATACTGCAGAAGACCTATTGGAACCCACATGGACGCAAGATTCTTATAGAAATCAGTCAAGTTTGGTGAAGGAAAAATCATGGTTTGGGGTTACATTCAGTATGGAGGCAAGATCTGCAGAGTGGATGACAACATCAATAGCCTGAGGTGTCAAGACATTTGTGCTGCCCATTACATTACAAACCGCAGGAGAGGGCAAATTCTTCAGCAGGATAACGCTCCTCATACTTCAGCCTCCACATCTGTCACATCCCCGACTCGTTCCTGCTGCTTCGTTTACCATTCTCTTTCAGCATCACGTTCCCTCAGCACCAATCATCGCTCCCCATCTCCTGCCACCTCTCATCACGCTCGAGCACATTCACTGAGTTCTAATATGACACACCTGCACCTGTAATCTAGACTCCCCATATAACCCCAGCGATTCCAGTCGGTCAGTGGCTGGAATCGTTGTCAGATGGTTCACCTTACCTTCTCCCTGACTCCCCTTCTTCCGTGGATGTTTTCGCTCTCCAGTAAATTGTTTCTTCTGTGGACGTTTCTCTCAAATCTGTGGATGAACAAGCTATCATTAAGAGGAGTGACTTTATGCTATATGTCTAACTAAAGCTCCTTGTTTACATCGTAAACAACATTCCATCTGCTTATCTGCAAAGACTATCACTTACCTGCTTCTGTTTATTTATCCACTGCTTGTCTAAATAAATTGATGAAAAGAGATAACCTTCCTTGTCCTCATGGTGTGACCGTGACAACATCAATGTTTGGATTGGCCAGTCCAGTCACCAGACATGAACATTATTGTGCATGTTTGGGGTAAGATGGAGGAGGAGGCACGGAAAGTGAATCCAAAGAATCTTGATGTACTCTGGGAGTCCTGCAGGAACGCTTTATTAATAAGTTATTTGAGTCATTTCAGAGATGTATGGATGCAATCCTCCAAGCTCATGGGAGTCATACACAATATTAATTCTTTTTCCACTACACCATGACTTTATATTCTATACTCTACATTATTTCTGTTAAGTGACAAGACTTTTGTATAAGCAAAGTCAAACCTTTCTGTCCTAATTAAATAATTAAAAATCAAGGCATGATCATATTTTATTATGGTCAAATAAGTGTAATCTAGAGACCTTTGCCTTTATATAAGCCGCTACTAATACCAAATGATGAACTAAAAGTAAAGTTATTATTTGTTGTTCCTAAAACTTGGATAGGTGACAAGACATTTGTCAGGTAGTTTATATACGCAGATTTGATTTTTATTAATTTATTAACATGTTTTAAATGTGGATTTTATTGCCACTATAAATGACATGTACGAATTCTAAATTATTATTCAGAGGAATTAGATTTTAGAAATGACATTAACAATTTATTTCAGGTGATAAAAACGATTTTAGTTGTAGCTATAATTGCCTAACTTTTTTGACAGTTTTCATGAAATTCACCCAATTAAAACTCCCATTTAACCTTATGTCCATGATCTTATTTCAGATGAGTCTATTGTGCTTATGATCATAATATAATATTAACATAATATAGTTTTATCACACTATCTGTGCTAATTTAGTCAGTGTGTGGTTGTCCTGAATGTTTGCCTGTGATGGTTCCTCTTGTAGCAACAGCACAAGAACTTAAAATCTGCCCATGACCAGCTTGTGTTGACCCTGGAGGACCACAAGAGTGCGCTAGCTGCAGCCCAGGTTAGGGTGTGAGTGTGTGTGTCTGTGTGAATGTGCACACTTTAAGTAGCTGCCGGAGTGTGTGTTTGCTCTGCATGATGTCCACTGACTGATCAAATGCATGCAGTGTATGTTCTGTAAGAAAGACCAGTTCAGTTACACACATCTTATATAAGAAGCATGCAAATGGCAGATATTATTTGAGCACTCAGATTACAACAGTATGCAAATAACATTTCAGGAATAACCCTATTTTTGTAGAATAGGAACTATTTTGCTGAAAACATGGTGAACATTAATGGGAAATGTATTAATGATCATTTATCTTTTGCAGTGTTTTGCTATGATGATTAATTTTCTAAATAAATTTTTTTTATTTTAATAGATACATATACAGTTAGATAATCACAATTAAATTAATACTCGCACAGAATGCTGTCTCATAGTCAGTTTTACGTACATGTGCTTTATCTTTGTGCACTCAGAAATCAGATATCTGGAGTTTTAAACTGATAAGCTTTTAATCTTTTACAGGGCATTCATTGAAATGCTCAATTGAAAAATCAAGGAGTGGTACTCTGGCTTAGTACAAGATAAAAAAAAATTAAGAATCAAATAAATATTGCAGTCATTAGCTATGTTTTTATCCACCTATTTTTATGCATATTTTGGAAATGCGCATAAACAGTTGATGGAAACGCTAAGATGCGCATGCATTTTGAAAATGCACATAAAAAAACATGCGCTTAACTAAGTAGGATAAACTTTTTATTTGATAAGAAAAGATGCGCATAAACTACGATGAAAACACTTTTACTGAACAAATTCCAGTATGCGCATTAAATTTTGTTATAAGAGATCATGTGATGATAAAAATGTGTGTGAATGGATAAACCAGCAGGCTAAGCCACATTGTAAAACATCTCAAATGTTGTTTTGGTCATTTTAAAAGGCTATAATTATTTTAGTATTAGTGTTAGTATATTACTACCTCCAGAACTGTCAAGAGTGTCTGTGCTCCGCGTCTCATGGCTTCAATCGTCACTGAGCATTCATTGTGTGTCGGTATCGTCTTCTGAACGACAAGTAATTTATTAATAAAGAAAACACTCATGCAGCTTCTCCTACTGCAGCAAATTTCGTTGTTACTGTTGATATTTGGCACCAGTTAATCAGGAAGTGACGATTTTGTTCTCTTCGACTAGTTGGATGGAAACGCTGCTTTATTCGCACGTCCTTTATGCAATATTCCTGTTTTGCGCAAAAATTTAATTCACATTTTTGGATGGAAACATAGTAGGCATGGGCTGGTATAAGATTCTGACGGTATGATAACCTTGGATAAAAATATCACAGTTTCACGGTATCATGGTATTGTGATTACTGCTCTAAAATATACTCCTTTTAAATGTCTGTGTACAAAACTAAAAGTTTTTTTCCCCCTTTGAACACAAAATATTTTATTTTGAGAAACATTTATAATATTTTGGAGCAGTAAACGTGCCAGGCCAAATAATGAAAATGAATCATTGACTTCTGCTGTCTTCATTAGTTTCAAAAACACAGATTTATTAACAATGTAAAATGGCATCTTTGGATATCTTTTCTGCTGGAGATGTTGTTAAAAAAAATGTAAATAAAAAAAAATCTTACACATACCTTAGGAACGGTATTAGAGAAAATTTTGGCGGTATGAAAACCTTGACTTTTCCAAACCGCGGTATACCTTGAAAAAGGTTATCGTCCCATGCCTAAAACATAGCTACCATCAATGAAGTTAGCATATATCAGTGGTTACCAACCTTTTTATCACCGTGGACTGCTCAATGCTTGACAATTTTATCGAGGCCCAGGGGGTGGAGAGGGGGTTGTACGTAGATTGCTAGGCAACCATCAACCTTTTTCTCAGAGGATGACAAGCTGACAAAACATTGCTGCAACTCTGATACAAGTTGTATTTACAGAGAAAATTAAAAAGCACTGAAGTTTGTCTGAGATACAGTAAGTCTACCGAAATGTGTACAGTATATTCATTATAAAACATGAAGCTGATTAGTCAGTTCTTCTCTCAGTTTTTCTCTTTGCACAAGTCGCGCGCCTCTATTGGAAATAATGAACTTGCGCATGGAGAAGTCGTGATATGTGAATGGCCGTCATTTGCAATTTCTAGTAGTTGATTTCCCAGCACAGACATGCTGGATTCACCTGATTTGTTGACAAATGGATTGCAGATCCATTCCTTGGCAGTTCGCGGGTCCTTCACTGGGCCTTTTCCCCTTTGCAAAGAAACTTTTCAAAGACATCTGTTTACTTATTTTGCTAGTTTATGGGTAAAATTTTTCCGCTCAGGTGACCGAGATGTAACCGAGAGAATACGGTCATTTTTCAAAATAAACGTTTTTTCAAAGTAAATGATCTTTAAGACACAGATAATTAATAATACGGAAATAATTAATGATTTCTTGTGTGGCCCGTTACCAATTGATCCATGGCTTGGGAGTTGGGGACCACTGCCATATTTGGTTTTTCAGTCAATAAAACGCATACTCCACCTTCTTCTGGAAACAGGGCGGAGAGCAGCAGCTCATTTGCATTTAAATAAAACAACTTTGTTTACTTCTGGCCGAAATGAAGCATTCACAGCATCATACAATTAATAAACGTGTTATTTGAACTTCGATTTCACAGACATTCTTCAGACACATGAAATTTTTATTTCATCTTCTAAAAAAGCATATTTCTTTTTGTAAAGTTGAAATAATTTGCACTTTTAGTATGAGAAAATTGAATAATGTTTGTAAAATATTGATGTTTAGACCTTTTTTTTACTTTTATTTTCCCTTAGAACTCATTACATCATTCATTCATTTTCTTTTCTGCCTAGTCTCTTTATTAATCTGGTGTCTGGAATGAACCGCCAACTTATCTAGCATCTGTTTTACGCAGCGGATGCCCTTCCAGCTGCAACCCATCACTGGTAAACACCCATACACACTCAATCACACACATAGACTATAGCTAATTTTAGCTTACCCAATTCACTTGTACCACATGTCTTTGGACTTGTGGGGGAAACCGGAGCACCTGGAGGAAACCCACGCAAACACGGGAGAACATGCAAACTCCACACAGAAATGCCAGCTGACCCATCCGAGGCTCGAACCAGCGATCGTCTTGCTGTGAAGTGATCGTGCGACCTACTGTGCCACTGTGTCGCCCCCTCTTATTACATCAATGCAATGATAAAAATTAGATGTAAATCCATTATATATTAGTCATTAATATTATAAAATTATTAATTTGTATATTCATTCATTTTCCTTAGGCTTAGTCCCTTATTTATCAGGGGTCGCCACAGCGGAATGAACTGCCAACTATTCCAGCATATGTTTTACGCAGCGGATGCTCTTCCAGCTGCAACCCAGTACTGGAAAACACCCATACACACTCACATTCTCACACACATTCACTAAGGCCAATTTAGTTTATTTATTTCACTTATACCGCATGTCTTTGGACTGTGGGGGAAACTGGAGCACCCGGAGGAAACCCACGCCTACATGGGGAGAACATGCAAACTGCACACAGAAATGCCAACTGGCCCAGCTGGGACTCGAACCAGTGACCTTTTTGCTGTGAGGTGACCGTGCTAACCACTGAGCCACTGTGTCGCCCTTAATATGTATATAATTAAGTTGATATTAATTAGTAAATAGTTAAATGTTATATACATATAATAAATGATTTTTCATTGCATTGTTACAGTATTTTATGCAGGTTATTACTTTATAGAGTGTTGTACTGTTACCCCATCAACAATTACAACAGTGAAACATGTCCTGTGCAGTTTGTGCTAGGATTGTCATTTATATGGCATCTCTCATCCCAAGCCAGTTGCAATGTAGGAATCGGGGCAGGTACTAGGCAAAAAAAATATGCTATTAAAACCCAGAAATCATGTTATTTTCTGCACAGCACTGCATACGAGTTATGCTGCAGAAATGCTGTGTGTGTGTAAAAGCAGCACATGATCTTGCTGATGCGGTAATGCTGCAGTGCCGCTGTCTCAAACAAGCCAAAGCCTGATTTTCAAGTCTGGTCGCAATCCACAAGGACATTATGATCTCTT
>CAIGQZ010032693.1:1772079-1782928 GCA_903798205.1 Danio tinwini
CTCTCTCTCTCTCTCTCTCTCTCTCTCTCTCTCTCTCTCTGGTTTCTACTTTAAGCTTCTTGGCCTTGTTTAGTATGCTAAAATGTGCATGACTCTGATAAGCCATACATGCTGAACTTCCCGTTTACTGTGGCTATGTGAAAGCAGATGTACAGATGCTCATTAATTAAGACCGTCTCTATCTACTTTCTCAGGATGATAGGGAAGGATGCATGAAGGCAGTGAGTTTTGTGTGTGTGTGTTTGTTCTCCTTTCAAACCCACACATATAGAGTGATATTTTCCTTTCGTATGCTTTCATATAACACTTGGTATTCGCACAGAAATGTAAAAATGTCATAATCATTTATGGTAAATTATAGCGAAGGAGGTGCCTGACTTTAAATGGTTTTAATTTTGAAAGTAATTTAAAACCATGATTCTATTTATTAAACATAATATTAAATACATGTTCACTAACTTTAAAAGTTTTACACAACTCTATATTTAAAAAAGTATAGCCATGTAATTATTAATAATGTATAAAATAAATACACACATATTTTTAAAGGTGCTGTATGTAAGTTTTTGACTCTTCTAAAGCATAAAAATACTATTATATGTTTGCAGATATTTAAGAAACATGCTAAGTAAAAATTCTTGTTTATCTGAAAAACAATGCTGAAGTCAGATATTCTGCTTTGAAAATGTGCGTTATGTGTCTGAACCGTTTGGTCTATTAACACGCCCAATGTCAGTTTAGCTGACTTTATTTCAGCACCCCGGGTTGCCTTGGTGGAAAAAGAGCGTATTTGATTCATTCAGTCAGAAAGGCTCTCAAAGTGTGTGTCCACGACCAAAATGTGACCTCTGGTGAACAGTAGCGTCATCCGAAATGAGATTCAGAGTCCAACCAGGTTTTTAATCTGATTAATACTGATTATTAATAATGTTAAACTTTTAACATTTTTAATTGTGCAACATGAATCACTGATATGTGTTGGCTTGCACTGAGTCACAGTTCTGAAGTTCAATTTCAAATGGTTTATTTATTTTCAAGATCTGAGGTGAACTATCTGCTGCTGCTTTCAGCAGTATAGCAACAAGGCCCAATCCCAATTTTACCCCTTAGGCCTTCCTCTTACCCCCACCCCTTGTTTTGCACATTCTTGTGAAGAGGTAGGAGTGTCCCAATTCTGCCACATCAGATCGTTATGATAACATAATCTATGCCTTCAGTGATTTCCTGAAGATAAACACAAACAATACCACAACCAGAATAACTACAGCAGTCGCATTCGTCTGATCTCTTATGAAGCAAGAGATCGCGATGACATATGATGACATGTGCAGGTGCTGTAGTGCTGTCCCAATTCTTAGGGGTAAATTTTAAAGCTTCACACTCATTTTTAAGGACTAAGGGAAAGGGGTAGGGGTACAAAAATAGAATTGGGATTGGGCCTATATGTCATGTGCAACAGCATTTAAAACTCACATTATTAGCATTTAACACTGAATAAAGCACATGAGGTGTACCTGAGGTGATCATTGCTGTTCAGCTGCAAGAAATAGAAGCCGTTTCTAATATATCAATTTCAGCTGTTAGAAAAAAAACTGCTTTTAATATGGAAAATATTCCTTCTATTGCGTGCCGTTGCTTTTATTTAGAAAAAAAAATTTAATCAGCCTTTAGGCTCGATAGTCAGGCGCACTTCTGTTGGTGTCGTCAATCTGGCAACCTGCACTTGTGTGTTATAAACCAGGCATGCAATACCTAGTTCAACCACTGGGTGTCAAACGTACATACTGCACCTTTAAATGTGAGTGTAAATATGGCATATATAGTATAAATATATACATTAATAAAACTGTAGTTTTAGATTTACCTGGAAATATTGCTTTAGCAACTAGCTGAAATAAAATGCTTTCTTTTCAGAAGTAATAATTATTTATATTTTGTTTTTAATTATTATAATCCTGACTAGTTTTGACTAATATGACTAACTTAAATTCGTGAATTAAGTCTGTTTCAAATAATAAAGCTTTTGAACTTTTTACAATAAAAAAACGTATATAAATATTAAATAATTAAATGTTACATATTAAATGTAATTACCTTTCCAGTTTGTCAAATAAATGCAAAGGTAATTTACTTAGCTGTTTATTTAGATGTTTCTGGGTTTCTTTCATTATGTATATCCCTAATAATTTTTCTACTGCCTTACAGCATGTCTGCAGTTTACTTCAGCTTGCTATGTTTGTTGCCTGTTTTACCTAACCACCAAACATCTCCAGTATAACCGTTGACTACTTTATATGAAGCTTTTATTCTGATTGTACTGATTTAGTGCTTTTGACTGGGTTCCAGGTACAGGTGAATGAATATAAACAGCTAAAAGATACGCTTGATAAGATGCCCAGTCTGAGAAACGCAGCAGGACAGCCGCAACAACCTGTACAGCCAATCCAGAACAAGGACGCAGATGAACAACACCAACCAAAGCTAGAGGTAATACACCCTCTTCTCATTTCTAGCTCATCATAATAAATTTTAGGGGTGGGACGGTTCACAAAATTCTTAGTTTGGTTTGTTGGTTTGTGTCACGGTTTTTGCTTAGATACAGGTAACATTTTGTAAAAATTGTAATGTCATTTAAAAATACAATGGTACCTTGCTATAATGCGGTTCACTTTTCGTAGCCTTGCAGTTTCACAGATATTTTTTTGTGCAATTTTTATAATTTTTTTTTATACAGCGCATTTTGTTCTGTGTCCTGATTGGCTGTAGATCATTGTCAATCTCCTTCGTGTTTCCTGACAGTACAGAATGCATTCAGCTTGCCAAATTAACATAAATCTTTGATTGTTAGCAGTGTGGGTTCCAACAAGGATGCAAAAAGAGTTGTAACTGACTGTCCACAGCAAGACCATTGTAAAGGGGGTGACACACCGGATGCATTATGCCACGACGCGCCATTCATTTTGGAATTGTAAACATAGGTTTATATCAGGGTACGTGCACACCAACCAGCTGTTTGCAGTGCCCAGCTAAGACTCGGGACACTGTTCATATTTCTGCCACTAAACAGAGCGCCATCTGAATATTTTCATTTGAAATAACATGCTAATGTGCGCATCCGGTGTGTGTTACTTTGAACATCCGGTATGCGACCCTCTTAAGGATGGAGTCTGCTTTAGTTTTGTGGATCAGTGACTGCAGGAAAAAGAACATTACACTGGATGCCAACATTATCTGCACAAAAGCTAAAAAGCTTTATGAACCTTTTGCTGACAGCGATGAATGTTTGTGCCTGACAACAGGTTTAGATCTTAATTGGCTTCATTCTACTGGACTTTATTTTTCTATGAAAGTTTGAAATTTGAGAGTGTTTAAACAAGAGAGAAAGTGTGAGGTTGATGCCTGTCTGAAAAAAGTGTATAAAGTGTGTAGTAAGGGGTTTTACAGCCTTAAAACATCTATAATATTTGTAAAAAAATAAATAAAGCGGACTACTTCACGGATTTCGCTTGTTGCAGGTTATTTTTATAACGTAATTTGTGCAAATAATGAGGGACCACTGTACCACACATCAGCATGAAATATGCAGCCCTCAGCATTTCCCCTTTTTTCCAGCTGTGGTGGCAGGCCTTTTACACAGATCTTCCAACTACCTATGGCGTTATTTCAATGACAAATGGCGTGAATTAGTATTACAAGTCGAGATTGCATTCATGTAATATGAGCATGCAGATCTCTTTGCTTGTGTGCCGATTTCCTCTGTTCATTCACAAAACATCTTGCACGCCCCCCTCAAATATGCTCAAGCACAAATTTTCTTGTGCGCTCTCAAATAAATGCTGCTGAAGTGCGATTTAGTGCGTTTACGTACTGAGGATGTGTCCAACATTTATTAGTTTGCTAGTAATATTTAATAATGTCTCCAATAGACCTACAGAATGCCATTGATGCATTCTAAAGTGAAACGACTATAAACTTCAGCAAGATAAAGTCATTGTATGCAATGGAAAGTTATGGAAACTGTTCATCTTAACTGAAAGCTACATCGTGTTTGCTGGCCTCACGCATCTGTCAGTCAGCATGTCACCTTAAAGGGTAGTTTGCTCTGTTATAATTCACTTACCTTTTAATGCGTTTTGGTGTGATTATAATATGCTATTAAAAAAACAACAACAATGACTGAATGTTTTCATTAAGAAGCTGTAATGTAGCTGTGGCAGGATACATTTTGGTGTGGCGCCCCGCCATGGAAGAATGAAAGTATCAGAAACCATGGCCCTATAATCTACCATTTACAGCATGTAAAGCAAAAAGGTTGTTTTCATGGCAGTGTATTTCAATTTCGTTCTTAAAGCCCGTGCACACCGAGACGTTTTTTGCTCGCCTTTTCCGTCAACGTTTAAGGCCTAGTGACTAAATAAAAGGCGTCAATGTGATCGTGCACACCAACCCGCAAAACACCAGGCGCAAAAGCATCATAAAAAAAAAAACGCCACATGCTCGTTTTTTTGTTTAGTTTTCTTCACCAATCAGATTGGCATATTTGTTCACGTGCACGGAGCTGCTGAAGTTACAGTAAACAGCACTTGGAGGTGCTCAAGCGCAACACTGTCAATGTGAGTGCACATTGAAGAAGATGCCCAGAGGGCGTGATGAACGTGGAGCTGCTTATTGCACTGGTGAACAATAATAATTTCTTCATCTTTAGAGCTGGAGCTGCTGCTTGAACCATCCATAACAACAAGCGTGTCAGCTTTGTCTTCTTTCTCTGTGTTACAAGCGGGTGTCAGAAGCTTAAAGTTGTGTAGCGCTATCTAACGTCAAGGAGTGATTTTGCATACTCCTGCTCAACGCCTGTGAAAATCGCTTGGGTTTGACTCCGAAAAACGTCTTGGAAAACGATGACAATAAATGCAAGTGAAAAGCGTCCCCGTGTGTACGAGCCTTTAGAGTGTAAACTTATACTTTTGTTGTTGATTAATGATAATGATGACCGTGTGTTAATTTTGACTGCTCTCATAAAAAAAGAAGTTTAATCTCAGATTTAGCCGACTTTTAAAAATGGGTATTCTGACGTTATGTTACATGCATTCAGCTTGTATGTTGCACCGTAATAAAATGTTGAATTTGAGTAAAAAAAAAGCAGTTGTGAGCTGAGAGAGTAACATGCATGTGGCAGAGTATTGAGTTGCTGCACAGTAATCTTTAAAGTTTAAATTGATATAACCTGAAGCATGTAGGTTTGCAGTATTAACTGTCAAAGAGACACTGTAAACTCTGAAGAGATTAGTTAAACAGTGAAGGGACAGAATAGACTGTGGTGGGCTGTAACCATAATAATACACTAACAAACTACACCATCCTATGGCCCATTTAGTTCATCCAATAAACCTACAGCGCATGTCTTTGGACTGTGGGAGAAACCGGAGCTTCCGGAGAAAACCCACGCCAACAAAGATAGAACATGCAAACTCCACACAGAAATGCCAACTTGTCCATCCGGGACTCGAACCAGTGACCTTCTTGCTCTAAGGCGACAGTGCTAACCAGTGAGCCACCATGCTGCCTTTGATTCCATTACATTTATTCATTTATTTTCTTTTCAGCTTAGTCCCTTTATTAATTTAGGTGTCGCCACAGCAGAATGAACTGCTAACTTATCCAGCACATGTTCTACGCAGCGGATGCCCTTTCAGCTGCAACCCAAACTGGGAAACACCCACACACTCTTGCACACACTTACATACACTACGGCCAATTTAGCTTATTCAATTGCTATTGCATTCAAATGGGGAGAACATTCAAACTTCACACAGTGGCCCAGCTGGGACTCGAACCAGCGACCTTTTTGCTGTGAGGTGACAGTACTAACCACTAAGCCTCCATGCCGCATTTGATTCCATTACATTCTGAATCAATTTAATTAAAAATTTTAGTTGAACGCATCTGTCTGGATCGTTTCTCCATCAGGTGGTAAAACATGAGGAGGTGGAGGAGCCTCATTTGCACCAACAGGAGGAGGATGGAGAGATGGCCGGAGCGGAGGAGAGGAGGAGAGAGCTGGCAGAGGAGGAGATGGAGCAGGCTGGACAGCCTCAGAAACTGGAGGAGGAGTTTGATGGAGTGCATAATGAAGTGGAGGAAGAGGAGGAGGAGCCACAGGCCGGCCAACCAGATGAAAACGCACTCGAGAAGGAGCGCCATCATGTTCAAGAGGTCTGAACACTAGTATTGGCTATATTATTATTACAAGTTAATGCAGTTATTTGTTTGTTTTATTTATTAAGTTTGTGTGTTTTGAGACTCGAGTGAACAGTTCGTGCGGCGCCGCATTTGATTTCGGTTTAATATGAAACACTTTGAAGAGATTTTATCTGAAACAGGTACGACTGTACACACATCTTCTTTATGATCCGTCTATGCGTGGTCATAGAGATAACCAGATGACCAATAATTCTTGGCTAGAATTTGCAACAGGAGTGGGAAAGGAGGAAGGTTTTTGTAAAAGTTTGGAAAAACCTGAGAGATCAGTAAAGCAAAAAAAGAGGCCATGCAAAAGTGGAGACCCAGGTGGTTTTAATATTACAGAATGTTTTTCCACCATTTATAAGTTTTACACTGATGTATAGGTTACAATTTTGAATTTAAAACAGTTTACAAGTTACAAACTAAAATTAACAGATTATGTCTATGATATAGTTGAAGTGAGAATTATTAGCGCTCCTTTGAAATTTTCTTTCTTTTTTAAATATTTCCCAAACAAAGGAAATTTTCACAGTATGTCTGATAATATTATTTAATATGCCCTTAATATAACTTAATATAAACTTAATATAAACTAAACCTAATATAAACAAAACGGATGAGTTATAAAAAAAATTCACCCCCCTCACAGTTGTCATGAAGGTATAATTTTTTGTACCAGGCTGTAAACACCTTTTTTTCTGCTGTAAAGTTGGCCATTTTAACAGTGGGCTCAATAGAAGTGTGCTGTATTATGGAGCCAGGCCTATTGGAATTTGAATGAATTGCACTTTCAGTTACTTCCGTATTAACTTCACGAGGGGGAGCGGGATGTTGCCGCTTGACACAGACAAGCAGATAAATAAGAATATGAACGTATTCCTGTTATTAGTTTCAGCAGTGTTTATGTGGGAATAACATCTTGGAATATTGTGGCTGACCAAATCAAAATCAAGTGTTCCAGAGAGCCGTGTCAGCAATTCCATGCAAGTGTCAACCTTGCCATGAAAAACAAATAAAGTTTTTATAAAAATAGGGAAACCCTTTCCAAGTTTTTTGTGTTGGCTTGTACTGTAAAATACTCAAAAAAGTTTTGGGGCGATAACAGCAAAAGCCTGATCCCCACTTTGCTTACACCGGGACCTTGGTACCGAAAGAATAAACTGATCAGAAGATCTTAGTGACTTACCAGGATTATATACCTGTAGGAGGTCTGATAAGTAAGGTGGTGCCAGATCATTTAAGGATTTAAAAACAAAAATTTATAGTTCAAAATTAATCCGTGACCTGACAGGCAGCCAGCACAGAGAGGAAAGAACTGGGGATATGAGCTCATTCTTGCGAGTCCCTGTCAGAAGTCTCGCAGCCGCATTTTGGACAAATTGCAATCTATTCAGGCCATTTTGACTAATACCCACATATAGAGAGTTGCAAAAGTCAAGTCTTCCCAAAATAAAAGCATGGATCACCTTCTCAAGGTCATTAAAAGAGAGAAATGGCTTCACTTTTGCCACAAGTCGTAAATGGAAAAAAACTGGATTTAACAAATGAATTTACTTGTTTGTTAAATTTCAGATCACAATTGAACTGAAACCCAAGGTTTCTAACAACAGGTTTTTGATAAGTTAATAGCTCACCAAAACCTAATAAATGTAGAGGGTTAGGATTACCAAACCAGACGAGCTCAGTTTTTTTCTTCATTGAAATTTAAAAAGAATTTGATGACAGCCAGGTCTTAACCTCGACTAGACATCTCATAAGGGAGTCAAGGCCATTTTTATCATTATTTTAAAGAGGGACATAAATCTGAGTGTCGTCAGCATAAAAATGAAAAGCCACCCCATATTTACGAAAAATAGATGCTAAAAGTAAAATATATAAAGAAAATAAAATAGGTCCAAGGATAGACCCTTGTGGGACTCCACATGTCAGGGGTCTGGAGGATGAAAAGGTCTGACCAACATTAGCAAAAAAGCATCTATTTGACAAATAAGATCTAAACCATTTAAGAGCAGAACCCTGAATGTCCACCAAAGCTGAAGTAAGGTCAAGAAGCATAAGGATCACAGAGTGCCCAGAGTCCCTAAATAACAAAATGTCATTCATCACACGTAGCAGTGCAGACTCAATACTATGATATGCCTTAAAACTTGATTGAAAAACTTCATGAACACAATTAAGCTTTAGAAAGCTTTGCAATTGTGTTAAAACAGTGCGAGATAAAATAAATGTAAGATAAAATAAAATCAATATTTTTTTCCTATAGAGCAGGGGTCACCAAACTTGTTCCTGAAGGGCCGGTGTCCTGCAGATTTTAGCTCCAACCTTAATCAAACACACCTGAACAAGCTAATCAAGGTCTTACTAGGTATACTTGAAACACCCCAGGCAGGTGTGTTGAGGCAAGTTGGAGCTAAACCCTGCGAGGACACCGGCCCTCTAGGACAGAGATGGGTGACCCCTGCTATAGAGAGTCAGCTCTTTTAACTCTTATCCTTTTGATTGGCATTGTTTCTTTTGAGCTGTGCAGTTTAATTCACAGAATTTCTACAAAGTAAAGTTGTATACTGCAAACTTGACAACTTTTTTGGTCAGATCCATAACGCATGTTTATTTCCCCTTAATTAAAACCTAAAAAATGTTTACAGATTGATATTTTTCTGATCCCTATACTCTGTGGTTAGTTGTTTTGGAAAATATAAACATATTTCAATATAATGTTAACTTAATCTTTTTCTGTGAATTTATGCTTTGGGCTTTTACTGCAGATGTCACATCTATAACACTGGAATTGCTAATAAGATTATAGATATTGGATTTTTTTTTTATCTTTGCCATCCCACATCATTTTTTAACATTAACTCCATGTTCTGTTTTTGTCCTGCTGTTTGTCCCTCCCTCTTCTGCTGTTCCCGTAGGTGGCACCAGCTGAGGGTCATGCGCAGGTGGAGCGGGTGAAGTCTGCTTATGAACAGCAGCAGGAGCAGCAGCATCTGGCAGCACAGCTGGCGGAGGAGCGCAGACAGCTGCATCTGCGTCAGGAGGCCCTGCAGAAACAGCAGCTGCAGCAGCAGAAGGAGAGAGAGGAAAGATTACGCCTGCAGAGAAAGAGAGAGGAGCAGATGAACCGAGAGGCAGATCTCAAAGAGCAAAAACTCAAGCAAGAGATGCTCCGGTCAGAATTACTGCTAGTTATTTATTAGGTTATTAGCTACTCAATCTCCTGGTCCTCGTTGCCCCCTGCTATTCAGTTCATCTTTATTTTTATAGCGCTTTTACAATGTAGATTGTGCCAAAGCACCTTAACAAAAAGTTCTAGTAATTTGAAACTGCTTCAGTCCAGTTTAAGAGTTCAGTTTAGTTCGGTTCAGTGTCACTGCTGAAAGTCCAAACACTGAAGAGCAAATCCAACGATACGCAGCTCCACAAGTTATGCATATACAGTGGGGCAAATAAGTATTAAACGTCATCATATTTCTCAAACTTATTTTTAAAGGGCTGTGGACTTGAAATTTTCCCCAGATGTTGATAACAACCAAATAAATCTATATATACAAATTAAAACAAATCTAATTAGTTTACAGATTAAATATTGTGTAATAAAATGAGATGACACAGGAAAAAGTATTGAACACATGAAAAAAGGGAGTTGTAGAAAGTAGTTCTTCAGCAATCCTCTTCTCTTCGTTATTATAAATTATTATTAGCTGCTTTAGTCTAACAACTACATTAGCAGGATGATGAAGATGAAACTAGGGTGGACATTTCAGCAAGACAATGACCCCAAAAAACAGCCAAAAAAACTCTCAAATTGTTTCAGAAAAAGAAAATCAAGCTGTAGAATGGCCCAGCCAATTACCTGAATTGAATTCAATAGAAAATACAAAATAAAGATCAGATTTGATAGACGAGACCCACAGAACCATCAAGATTTTAACACGCTGTTGAAGTCTGTGAAAAAATCACATTTGAACAATGCATGTGACTTTGTTCTCTAAATGAGAGGCGTCTTTAAGCTGCCACCACGTAAGTGGTTTGTTGCATTTCACCCTAAGTGGCCTCTGAAGTGGATATAACAGGATATTCTGCCATGATTGCAGTTAAAAAGTGTGTTTAATTCAAAAAGTAACCGGTACAAGAGGTGACTTTGATGCCAATCACATGATCATGGTTAACCCTTCACAATTCTGTAATAATTGAAAATGCTTCAGACAGTTATTTATATGCACAGTGCTCAGTAAAAATTGTTACGGACCAGTTAAAAAAAATCTTAGTGAATATTGCCTCACAGCAAGAAGGTCGCTGGTTCGAGCCTCGGCTGGGTCAGTTGGCATTTCTGTGTAGAGTTTGCATGTGCTCCCTGTGTTCGCGTGGGTTTCCTCCAGGTGCTCCGGTTTCCCCCACAAGTCCGAAGACATGTGGTATAGGTGAATTGGGTATGCTAAAATTGACCGTAGTGTATGAGTGTGTATGGATGTTTTCCAGTGATGGGTTGCAGCTGGAAGGGCATCCGCTGTATCATTAAAGTAAGAGTTTGGTCATCTACTCCAGAAATAGAAAGATAATACACTTAAATTTAAACTAAATATTGCAAATAAATAAATAAATG
>CAIGQZ010032693.1:1792928-1816533 GCA_903798205.1 Danio tinwini
GAAAGACATAAAAATAAATACAAATTTTAAAAAGCGTAGTGTCAATTATGTAGAACATAAATATTGGATCATCTACATTTAGAGAGAACCCATGTACAAAGTATACATGTACATTAACAAACTAAAATTATAAACTTAATCCACAGATACTTAATTAAATATCAATTTATTATTAGTTTAATTACAATATACTTAATTAAATTCCCTCTGCAATTGAAAAACTCTAAGGCTCAGATTGACTGTCTATAGAAGTACTGACATGCTCAGAAAAAAAATTCGGTATCACTTTATTTTGATGGTCCCTTTAATGCATTTTGTTGAGTTACATTGCATCTACATGCCAACTAATTCTCATTAGAATATAAGTAGTAGGTTGGGGTTAGGGTTAGTGAAATTTGACATGTACTGCAAAGTTTCTTATAGTCAGTTAAATGTCTGTTGAAGGTGCAATATCAGCAGATATTAAGCAGTCTACAACTACTCAAATGAGAAGTAATTGGCATGTAGTTGCAATGCAACTTTTAGTCAACAAAATGTGCAATGGCGACCAGCAAAATAAATACGTACCAAAAATTCTAAATGGGTCTCATGTCTAGTAAAAGTACTAGAATTGCAATTTATTGTAAATCTACTTTTTTCAAATGATTGAAGCTCATTGCATCACAAAACCAAATGTCAAAATTCGGAGAAAACAGAACTTTTTTGTTGATGTTGTTGAAACTTGATTTAGTTTGAGAATTTAATATTTAGATGATATTTATTATGCAGCAGAACAAGTCTAAAATGATGAGTTTTGTTTGTTTTGTGCAGATGCCCGGAAACCCAGATCAGCAGGAAGATGCTCTGGATGAGCACTACCAGGAGGAAGGAGATGATGAGGTCGACAATCTCATGCAGTCCTAAAAATAAAACAAGAATGATTATTTGTTCCCTAACTGTGATTGCTTTGTGCCTCCAGGCTCAAGAAGAGCTGGTAGACAATCCCAAGCATGAAGTGGTGCGAGAGGAAGAGGGAGACCCATATAATGAGGAGAATGTAGAACAGGTACAACACATTCTTCTTTCAAATAAAAATCAATTCTATGAATTAATCCTGGAAAAAATGTTTTTATATATAAATGAAGCACTGTTTCAACCCTCGTGGGCTGTTGGGGATATTTTCGTGCACTCTAGGGTGATTTTGAGTCTTAATTTAGCCACAACTTTCTTTGTTTTTCAGCAAATTGAATGATTTTGGTGACAAATCTGTTTTTGACACGTCTTTTGGGAATCAACAATACACAACGGGCAAATTGACTACCCTTTTGTTATGTTCGGGGCTGTTTTTGCCCCATTGACTTTTATTATAATGATATTTTTCGTCATTATAACAACAGTAAAAATGACACATTTGACCTTTTCCCAACAGGGAAAACCATCAAGAATGCTTGATTATATGTTGTCATGGCTTTGCAATCAAAAAAATTCATTATAATGGAAGTCAATGGAGCAAAAACAGGGTAGTCAATTTGAGCAATAGCCAAAATGACATTGTGTGTGTTAAAATTTTATGCCAAAAATCATTAGGATTTTAAGCTTGTGGTCCATTTTAATATATAACTCTCCAAATTCCCTACTGTAAAGATATAAAAATATACAATAAAGTAATTTCTGTAATATTATTGACTAATATGAAAATGTTTATATGATTTATTCACAATGCAGTTTGTAAAGTAATTTTTTTAGGAGATATATGAGAGACTTGATTTGTTTAACAAATAAATGGATCTAATTGGATTTGCATTGTAAACATTAAATAACAGTTAAAATGTATTTGTTTTTTATTCAATATATTAAGTTTTTTGTTACGATACTACCAAAATCAATCCGCATAAATCCACAGATTTTTTTTTTTTTTTTTTACAAAATTCTCAGCAGAATGGCAAAAAATGTCCACAGATTTTGTCTGGCCCTGGAAATGTGCATTGCTAAGAACTTCATTTGGATAACTTTAAAGGCCATTTTCACAATTTTATTTATTTATTTTAATCCTCAGATTCATGATTTTCAAATAGTATCTCAGTCAAATTTCGTCCAAACCTAACAAAGTGTACCTCAGAATTTTAGGTGATGTATACATCTCAATATCCAAAAAATGTACACTACCGGTCAAAAGTTTGGAATCAGTCCGATTTTTAAGTGTTTTAAAATTTAATTTAATAATTTATTCCAGTGATTTTAAAGATACATTTTCAGCTTTATGACTCCTTCAGAGTCACATGATCCTTCATTATTATTATTATTATTATTATTATTATTATTATTATTATTATTATTAATGGTAATAGTAATAAAAGCAATAATGACTGGAGTAATGACATACAATAAGAAAACAGCTATTTAAAATTATAATAAATATTTTACAATTTACAGATTTTTTAAAATTAATTTATTTTTTATTTTTATTAATTATTTTTTTTATTAATTAATTTATTTTTCATTATTGAATGAAATGTATTATTATTTTTTAATATAATTTTTATTAAAATGCAGCCTTAAACAGAATAATTTGCTTAAAAAAAAAAAACTGACCTTAAATTTTGACTGGTAGTGTACACTTTTAACTGGTTTTGTGGTCACAAGATTTAATTTGATACTGAAAGCCGCAGTAATGATGTTGAAAATTCAGTTTTACATCACCGTAATAAATGACATTATAAAACATATTCATCTAGAACACTGTAGGAATAATTACTCACAATATTACCATTTATTGTTTTGCCAATCAAATAAATGCAGCCTAGGTGAACATGATCCTTCTTAAAGCATAATATCTTTTGAAACTACATTTGTAAAGGTGAGAACATACATATTTGGTAACCCTTCACAATAATGTTGCATTAGTTAATATCAGTTAATGCATTTCCTAACATTATCAAACAACATGGGAGACCACATAGGAAAACTAGGTTGCTGTTAGAAGTGGTGTTAGAGAGGCCAGCAGGAGGCACTTAACCTGTGGTCTGTGTGAGTCCTAATGCCCCAGTAAAGTGAAGGGACACTATACTGTCAGTGAGCACAGTCTTTCGGATGAGACATTAAACCGAGGTCCTGACTCTCTGTGGTCATAAAAAATCCCATGGCACTTCTCATAAAGAGTGTCCTGGCTATTTTCCCTCCATAGGCCCTTACCCACCATGACCTCCCAATCATCCCAATCCACTGAATTGGCACTATCACTATCTCTCCTTTCCACCTGTAGCTGGTGTGTGGTAAGCACACTAGCGCCGTTGTCCAAGTGGATGCTGCACACTGGTGATTGTGTGGAGAGACCCCCCCCTCATGATTGTGAAGCGATTTCGGTGTATGGCCATACACGATAAAAGCGCTATATAAATACACATTACATTACAACAAACAATACATTTATTACACTATTTGTTCATGTTAGTCAATGAAAACAAAGTTGTTCATTCTTAGTTCTTGTTAACTCGCAGTGCATTAACTAATGTTAACAAGCATGATTTTGGATGTTAATAATGCATTAGTAAATGTTGAACTATGATTAATAAATGATTGACTAGTATTGTTCATTATTAGTTCATGTTAGTAAATACATTGAGTTATGTATTTGTTATTGACTTAAATTATTGTTTTAAAAATGTGGAATATAGGAGCATAAATCCCTCTAGTAGAGCTGTTTGTGTAGGAGCGAGCACTTTTTTATGGTCTCTGACAATGTAATGTATCACAGAGAGTTATGTAGTGCTTACGTGTGTATGTTTTCACTTATTCTTTTGAACATGTCGTCGCTGTAACTGTAGAGCGCAGCGCCACAGTTGGGTGAGTCGGATCGATTGCAGTGTCCTCCGCGGTGTCCACTTACTGCCATCAGCCCAGCTCTACTTTAAACATTCATCCTCCATTTTCACCTCTTGCTTTAGATGTAACAGTGTGAAATAGAGTTACTTATTAGATTAAACTTTTTTGTCATTACACATGTACAAGTACAAGGCAACAAAATGCAGTTTAAGGTTAACCAGGAGTGTAATAGCAGCAAGTGCAGGATATAGGTGTAGTTAGGCAAGTTAAAAAGTGCAATTACAGATAACTGTGGGCAATGTATACAGATGGATATGCGATGAACATGATATACAAGTTACATTAACTAGAATCAAATATTTACAAATAAATAGGCTGCTATTAATAATCAGGAATATGCTAATAGAAATTAACATAATACACAGGTTATTTGCTATAAGCAGAAATTACAAATAGATATGTAAATATGTATATTATACATTTACAAATGTATATGTGCAGTTTTGTTGCCAATGTTTGAACAGCTTGTATCAAAACCTAAAGAAAAAAAACTTTTCCCAACATATCCTATAGGCTGTCTGTGAAAGCATGTACTGTAGATTGATTGATTTGAAGGACTCAGGTGTTCGATGGGGAAAATGTGATGTTTATGCATGCACATGTTTGTCAAATATTAATTTATGTAAATACTAGATTATAGGAAAGTGTATGTAAAAAGAATTGTGTTTATTCATACTATAGTCTCACTATAGTACTATAGTTAGATAAACTGTATAATAAATATTGGTTTGTAGTAGATTTTCCGTTAAAGGAAAAATGATTTGCCATTCTGTGAAATTTTAACGTTTTTTTCCTCCCAAGTATTTCCCAAATTTTAACAGAGAGAAAAATTGTTTCTACAAATGTTCAAACCTAGTAGTTTTATGAAGTAATTATAACTCATTTCTATTGTCTTTGCCATAATGACAGTACACAATATTTTACTAGCTGTTTTGCAAGACACTAGTATTAAAGCTTAAAGTGCTAACTAGGTTAATTAAGTTTAGACTTGATTAATTATGTCATTGAACATTCATTCAAGTAATAATGAATAATAACCAATTTATTTGTTTATATTTTTACTAGTTTTTATGTTTTATTTATAATCATTATTGTTATTATTATTATTATTATAGGTATTTTTTATAATTATTTTTTATAGATTTGTATTTATTATTATTTTTATATTTATTTTATAGTTTATTTTTTATATTTAATTTATCATTATTATGATTATCTATTTTTATATTTATTTATTTTTATAGATTTTTATAGTTTTTGTTGTTGTTATTATTATTATTATTATTATTATTATTATTATTATTGTTATTATAAATCACACAAACATAAGATTTTCACCAGAAGTCAAGCATAATAGGAAATACTATAGGGAAGAAAAAAATCGTCACTTGGGATATATTTGAAAAAAAGAAGGAAAAAAATTCACAGGACGGCTAATAATTTTGTCATCAACTGTAAATAGTTTTTTAAATGGTGCTCTCATTTGGATGTTTATTAATTGCTGTTTATCCAAAACCATCACTTCTTTTAAACCGCAAACTGGTCTTGGTAGGAAACAACCAGATTTGATGGGTGTGTGTGCAGCTTGATGATTTATTTTCTCTCCTTTTTATTTTTACATTTATTAAACATAGCATAAAAACTAAACTTTTAAAAGAGTAGATAACCAAACAAACCCCATACAACAGTCAGAAAGAAAGAATTGCAGTGCGCTTGTGGGATTCATTGAACTGTGAGTGTCTGGAAGGCGCAAGCTCATATTGCCACTTGCACGCACAAGCTGCATACCTCCATTGGAAATAACTTGCGCAAACTCTAGAAAAGACGCAATATGTGAACGGCCCCTAAAACACAGCTGTCATTTGCGATCTCCAGCAGTTGATCTTCTTGCACAGACATGGTGAATTCACCTGATTTGTTGACAAACGGGTTGCGCATCCATTTCTTGGCAGTTCGTGGGTTCTTCACTTGGCCTTTTCCCCTTAGCAAAGAAACTTTCCAAAGACGTCCGTGTCTGACTCATTTTGCTGCTTGTGGGTTAAATTTGGGCGCTCAAGTGACAGAGATGTAAGTGAGAGAAGTCATTTTTTAAAATAAAAGTCTTTTCAAAATAAAAGATCATTCAGACTTGGATAATAAATAAAATGGAAATAATTAATGATTTTCTGTGCGGCCCTGTACTACCCAGCGGTGATCCACTTACCGGTGGTTAAGGTTATGACCCTTTCATAAAACATCAGCTTGAATAATGTCCATAAATCTGTTTGTGGTTGTGTCTCTACACAGGAAGATCCCCGAGATCATGGAGTAGCAGTGAAGCAGGACAATCAACCGGCTCAACATCACAATGAAGAAAACTATGGAGACGAAGAAGAGGAAGAAGAAGGTAATGGGGATAAACCACCCATTCGCAGGGCAGAAATGTGAGGTGGCGGAAAGTAAGGACAGTCAATGGCTGCCACTTATATGAATTGGGATTTTTCGTCCCATTCTCACAACTTTGTGCCAGGTATAAGGGTTCTTTTGGGTCAATCGGACGAATAGGAAATGAATGAACTGTGTGACTAAAAACAGATGCACCAAACCGCCCTGCCTGTCATTTAAGAAATGGATCCAGAATACTGTTTCATCTTTGATTTCTTCAACTGGATGCACAACAACCTCTTGCACTGAAAGATTTGCCATTTTTGATCACTAGTGGCTCTGTATGCAAGATAAGTTTGGGAGTAAACACTCATATTAATAGACAGGCAGCCATTGAATGCTCATTTTGGTGTTAATTCATATTGCATGCTGGGTGAGTTTGGCAGGATGCTCTTGGGTCACTATGAATGTTTACATGTAATTCAAGCCGATAACTGTAGCTGTTTTTTTAATGTTGTACTCTCTTTGAATATTTACCATAGTGAGATTACCGAGTAGCCAAATTACATGAAGCAGTTACATGATTTTCACCAAGTGCCTCTAGAGATAATGAGAACTTTCTCGTGTTATCAGTCTTTGCCAGGATGAGTTGTTTCTGATGACTTTGTTGAATTTTGTCTAGATTGCTCTCTTTTTAAAGTCATTACTCTAGTATAAACCTGTACTAGTGTTCTGCGTGCTACTGGATCTGAAGTCTTATTGTCGATGTATTAAACATCTGACATAAGATGTTATGAATGGCACATTGAAAATTACAATGCATAATATTCGGATGTAGAACAAATTAGATTAAAAGATTTGCGAGGAATGTACTTTAAATCACTACCATTTTAAAAAACCTCTATATTTATTTTGTCATGTATTTACTTTGTTTTATATATATATATATATACATTATAATATGAAATCACCTTTTTTTTTGGGGGGGGGGATTTTTTGATTTATTAGTTGATGTAATATTTGGTGAAACCAGCTTTTCCTGTTATTTGTTCAGCTTTAATACTTTATATTTAAAATAAATATCTTTATATGTACAGTTTTCTTGCTCATTTTGTTGATGATGGCAGGCGACATGAGCGGAATAATAATTGGTCAAAGATTTAAATCTTGCACAAAGTCTGGCAGATGTGCTGATGTTTTGATGTTTGCTGACCTTGAGTTGAGGGGGAAAAAATCTTTTCATCCAACATAAATGTGAAAATTATTATCCCAAAGCAAAATATCACCAAGTGCCCTGCTTTCATCCTGTAATTCCTGCAAGGCTCATGATATGCAGCATAAGGTCACCCAGAGGTAATGTGTAGATTAAGGCCACTATATATATATATATATATATGCAGTCAAGCCTGAAATGATTCATACCCCTGGCAAATTCTGACTTAAAGTTACTTTTATTCCAGTAACTATCAAGTAATTATTTTATACTTTTATTTTTATTTTATTTTTTGACTTGAAATGATACAGGATTCTCCCAAAAGATAATGAGACAATGTATAAGATGAAATTATGAAAAAACAAAACATTTCTCAGCTTTTATTACATTTGAACAAAAACTATTAGTCAGAATTTGCCAGGGGTATAAATAATTTAGGGCTTGACTGTAATTCAATGCACAGCAAGTTTATTTATATAGCACATTTCATACACAATGGTAATTCAAAGTGCTTTACATTAACAAGAATAAAAGAAACAAGTATAAGAAAATAAAAACGACAAAGAATAAAAGTGATTAAATCAGATAAAACAGATTAAAATGTGTTAAAACAGGTTTTAAAGGAATGAAAAAGAAGAAATAGATATAATAGTGCGATCTGTCTGACATAACACAGTGCTCATTCAGTAAAGGCACAACTAAACAGATGTGTTTTCAGTCTTGATTTGAATGTGCCTAATGTTGGAGCTCATCTGATCATTTCTGGAAGCTGATTCCAGCAGCGAGCAGCGCAGTTAGGAGCTGAAGGCGGATTCACCCTGCTTTGACTGAACTCTTGGAATTATTTATGAGAATTTTTAATCCTAATGATCTAAGTGATCTGTTAGGTTTGTATTCAGTGAGCATATCTGTAATGTATTGGGGTCCTAGGCCATTTAGTGATTTATTGACAAGTAGTAATACTTTAAAGTCTATTCTGAATGCAACTGGGAGCCAGTGTAAAGACCTCAGGACAAGTGTGATGTGCTCTGATTTTCTGGTTCTGGTCAGAATCCTGGCAACTGGACGAGCTGCAACTGTTAGACTGTCTTTTTGGGAAGGCCAATGAGGAGCCCATTACAGTACCCATCTGATGATAAAAGCATGAACAAGTTTCCTCAAGTCCTCAATGGATGCATTCAATTATTCATGGGTCGCTGTGGCAGCAGTCTTGGGAGAGAACCCCAGACTTCCCTCTCTCCAGACACTTCCTCCAGCTCCACCCGGGGGATCCTGAGTTGTTCACAGGCCAGCCGAGAGACATAGTCCCTCCAGCATGTCCTGGGTCTTCCCCAAGGCCTCCTCATGGTGGGACTTGGCTGGAACACCTTCCTAGGTAAGCGTCCAGGAGGCATCCGAAACAGATGTCCGAGCCACCACAGCTGGCTTCTCTCAATGTGGAGGAGCAGCAGCTACACTACGAGCTCCTCCCGGGTGTCAGAGCTCCTCACCCTATCCATAAGGGTGCGCCCTGCCATCCTGCGGAGGAAACTCATTTCGGCCGCTTGTATCCGAGATCTTGTCCTTTTGTTATAGAACAAATTAAGACACCATTTGGAAATTCTTGTTTTTTTTCTGGATTTATGATTTATAGATACCAATTTCAAACTACTGATGACTTTCAAACTTAACTTAAAAGGTGTCATGTTTTCTTTTTATAGGTGTTTCTATTAATTTTTAGACTACATAATTCCAATGTTTTAGCATAGTACCAAATAATAACATATAAAATATTCTATTTTGGTGTCTGCATCTAAATAATTTTACAAAAGTGATTTTTATATACACAAAGCATAGTAAATATTTAAATACAAGGTGTAGTATAATCAAGTTTTGGTAGGTAGGTGGGTGGGTGTAACTGTCAATATGGCGAATTAAGCCCCGCCTTCTAGTACAGGAGCTAATCAGCGATTGCTATATGGCGAATAAAGCCTGCCTTTTAGTACAGCAGCCAATCAGCGATCAATATAGAATGACAATTCTCAGAGGGAGGGGCTCGGACCAGACATGAGTTTCTCCAGGTTTTGGGAGATACGAACATTTAGAAATTAAACTAAAGACACAGTTGTTGTTTCATTCTATTGGTTATTCATAATATGAAATGTAATCGTAAGCTTGGCAAGTAGTTTTGGAAAATTTGATGTTTGCCTATTCAAACAGAATGCCTGAGCATACTGCCTGAGAAGCATTTCAAATTGGCTGCCGAGTGAAATGACTTGCCTTAAAGGGACTTTGGTATAGCGCATTTATTGGGTATGGCCATACTCCCAAAGGGCTTGGCAATCTTGAGGGACGTGGGGTCTCTCCACACCACCACCAGTGTGCAGCATCCACTTGGATGAGGCAACGACAGTCACAGGAAAACGGCACCAGTGCACTCCCCACGCACCAGCTATAGGTGGAGTGGTGTGATAGAGCCAATTCGGTGGATGGGGATGATAGGGAGGCCATGATGTGTAAGGGCCAATGGAGGGAATTCGGCCAGGATACCGGGGTTACCCCCCCCCCCTCTACTTTTTGCGAGAAGTGCCATGGGATTGTTAATGACCACAGAGAGTCAGAACCTCGGTTTAACATCTCATGCAAAAGACGGCACACACTGACATTATAGTGTCCCCTTCACTATACTGGGGCATTAGGACTCACACAGACCGCAGGTTGAGGGCCCCCAGCTAGCCACACTAACACCACTTTCAACAACAACCTTATCTATGTACTAACCAGGATCAGCCCTGCTTAGCTTCAATGAGTAATTGGTTTTGGGCTGCAAGATGATATGGCAGTGGCTAGTGTACTTTAATTAGCATTGCTGCAAATGCACCAGAATTAGCCAGAAGGCTATTCATCATCATTGGACATATGTTAAACATTGTCACCCTAAAAAAACAATACAAAAATTAAATAATCAATCCAGCATAACTAAGAAGCACTAAAATAGACATAGTTAAATAAATCCTAATAAATAAAATGTATATGAGAAAAAATTAACTACAAAGTGTGAGAATAATGGGTGATATAAAGACATTCATTCATTCATTCATTTTTTTTTTTTGATTTAGTCCCTATATTAATCAGGGGTCACCACAACAGAATGAATCGCCAACTTTTCCAGCATATGTTTTACGCAGCGGAAGCCCTTCCACCTGCAACCTATCACTGGGAAATACAAGTGCAATCCATACACACTCATCCACACACATACACTACGGACAATAACTTAATTCACCTATAGCACGTGTCTTTGGACTTGTGAGGGAAACAGGAGCTCCTGGAGGAAACCCACACGAACACGGGGAGAACATGCAAACTCCACACAGAACTGCCAACTGACCCAGCCAAGGCTCGAACCAGCAACCTTCTTGCTGTGAGGCGACAGCACAATCCACTGCGCCACCACTTCGCCCATATAAAGACATATTTATGTCAAATTAAAAACAACCTACTTAAAATGCATTTATTAAACATAAAATAATACATAATTATGCTAAATTTGAATAGGTTTAAAAAGATTTAAATGTTCTTGCTGACAAAAGGCTAGAAGCTAGAACAATTTGTTTAAAAAAACATTATATGGCAATATATTTTGGGCTGTCACTGATCTTTTTTTTTCTGACTCTTCTTTTAAATATTCCTGATAATATTTTTGGCCAGATATAAATATACAAAATACTGCGAATTTAGTTATTATTCTTTTTTTTTTTGCTCTGAAAATATTACAAACAAAAAAAAAGAGTCGTCCAAAAATAATGAAAAATGAAAGCTGCGTTATATTATTATTATTTTATTGCTTGACAACCTATTTCTGTCAGTGGACATCGATACCCATTCATAAGTATACCTAATTATTTAGTTTTTATCTCCATTAAGCGCTTATTTTTTATTGTGCTGAACTACCACATCATCATTGTTTTGTTCCCTCAGCAGCTATAATGAACTCTCCATAGGGAAGCAGAGGTTCTGCCCGGCAGACAAAGCCCTTTGACAGATTTAATAAGCCGTATAATTTTGTCAGATCTCTCGTTTCTCTGTTGCCCGCTTTCCTGCCCACACAATCTCCTCAGCTCGGGTTTCAGCGGTGCTGAATTTGACACCAAAATTAAAACAAAACACTGAAGCGCATATGAATTAGTGATCGCCACTGAAAGGATGAGCTGACAATGGTGGGTCATGAATGCCTATTGAATGTGTATAAATCCGTGAACGTATACGGTGGTTATATTACTGTGCTGGAATTATGCTGACTTATGCAAATGTAGGGCATATGGCAAAGTATTGTGTACTGGTGCGTATGATTGACTGATGTGCTCCATTTTATTTATGTATTGACTAACAAAATAAAGTAATTGTCGGAAATTTTGTGGTGAGCAAAGACAAAAACACATTTATTCATACAAACATAAATATGTAAATTATTAAAATGACTATAATGTATGTTATTTAAAGGTTTTCTGAAGGAAACAATGACTTTAGGGCTTTTTATATTGAAAAATATAGACTATTACTGTGCTGATGTTTGGTATCTTAGGAGATGATTTATTTATATATGTTAAAATATATACATGATGGCATGGTGGCTCAGTGGTTTGCACTGTCGTCTCAAAGCAAGATGGTCACTGGTTTGAGTCTTGGCTGGGCCAGTTGGCATTTTTGTTTGGAGTTTGCATGTTCTCCCCTTGTTGGCGTGGGTTTCCTCCAGGTGCTCCGGCTCCTATGCGCTACAGCTGAGTTGGATGAACTAAATTGGCCGTAGTGTATGAGTGTGTGTCTGTGGATGAGTGTATGGCTGTTTTCCAGTACTGGATTGCAGCTGGAAAGGCATCCACTGCAAAAAACATATGCTGGAATAGTTGACGGTTCATTTCGCTGTGGTGACCCTTGAGAAATAAGGGATTAAGTCGAAGGAAAATGAATGAATGAATATAAATATATATATATATATATAAATTACTATGTTCTGTGTTTACCGTATGTGGTTTTTCACTCTTAATAAAATAACAGATACAGGAAACGCAGAACTTAATCAGCAATAGAACAGTGGCAATCAGAATAATAAACAACAATGGCAATCAGAATAATTTTGAGGGTATTTAAATAGCATTTAGCATCCATAGTCATAATAATAAAATAAAACTGCTGAAAATAATAATACTAAAGTTGGTGATGATAAAAGTAATATTCTGTGATGATGGCAACAGTGATTTATGTTTAATCGTGTTGTTGTGTTAATTATGCCATATGTGTTGGCTAGCAGTTACATTTACAACAGTAACAAAATGGGTACATATGGGTTTTATTGGTGTTTAAATCCTAGAAACAACTTTTATAGTGTAAACCTAATATGCAATATGATTGTATGTCTGTTAATAATTTGTCAAAAAATGTAAATTACAAAATGTACTCCAGTGACTTGATAAAAGCTCATTGTATGATTAGATATTAAAGGTGTAGTTCATCCAAAAATCACATTTTTGTCACGATTAAATCACCCTTCACTAGTTTCAAACATTATGAATTTCTTCTATTAAACACAAAAGAAGATATTTTGAAAAAGGTTGGAAACCTGTAACTATTGATTTTCATAGGAAAAACAAATACTATTGAAGTCGATGGGTACAGGTTTTCAGCTTTCTTTAAATTATCTCCTTTTGTGTTTAACAAGGTTTGAACCTCATGAGGGTGAGCAATTAAATACATTTACATTTTTTGGGTGAACTGTCCCTTTAATGTTGTTTGACCTGTACACTACCTGACAAAAGTCTTGTCGCCTATCCAACAAATAATAAGTTGACTTCTAGTTGATCATTTGGTGTCAGAAGTGGCTTATATGAATGGCAAATTATTCTAGATTACGCTTATTTGACCAAAATAAAATATGATCATGCCTTGATTTTTTTAGTATTTGATTAGGACAGCAAGGTTTGACTTTGCTAATACAAAAATCTTTTCACTTAACAGAAATAATGTCCAGTATAGAATATAAAATCATAGTGCAGTGGAAACAGAATTATCATTGTGTGTGACTCTCATGAGCTTGGAGGACTGCATCCATACATCTCTGCAATGACTCAAATCACAAATTATTAAAGTCATCTGGAATGGCAAAGAAAGCATTGCAGGACTCTCAGTGTTCATCAAGATCCTTTGGATTCGTCTTCAATGCCTCCTCCATCTTACCCCAGACATGCTCAATAATGTTCATTTCTGGTGACTGGGCTGGCCAATCCTGGAGCATCTTGATCCTTTTTGCTTTCAGGAACTTTGATGTGGAGACTGAAGTATGAGAAGGAGCGCTATCTTGCTGAAGAATTCACCCTCTCCTGTGGTTCTTAATGTAATGGGCAGCACAAATGTCTTGATACCTCAGGCTGTTGATGTTGCCATCCACTCTGCAGATCTCTCAACGCCCCCATACTGAATGTAACCCCAAACCATGATTTCTCCTTTACCGAACTTGACTGATTTCTGTGAAAATCTCGGGTCCATGCGGGTTCCATTAGGTCTTCTGCAGTATTTGTGTTGATAGGAATGCAGTTCAACAGATGATTCATCTGAAAAATCTATCTTCTGACACTTTTCCAAATGAAGTTATTATTTGTTGCTCTCACAACTGGGATCGACAATAAGACTTTTGTCAGGTAGTGTATGTTTTTGACTCACAAAGTGTTACTTTAGGAATCGCCAAGGATCACAGATTCAAATAAACCTTCTGTAATGTCACCTATATCTTAGGTGACCTGAGGATGAGTACATTTCAATTTTGGTGTGAACCATCTGTGATGAGGCTAAATAGTTTTTACATGACCATGATCAGAGTTCACATGCCTCAGTTCTCACAAGTCTCTAGGAAATGAAACGCTTCGCTAACACGCTCTGACATCATCAGTTTTATCTCCTGCTAATCACAGTGTCACATGACTGTATCTGATTTAATCTCCGTGCTCTTTCTTAACACCGTGTCAGGCGGGCATCAAGCGATGCCACCCAAGAATGGACTCATCTGTCAAAACAGTCCTCAGGACAAAGTGTGAACTTGATGAAACCCAGAGCTGGCTGCGCATTGAGCAACCAAACCGCCTGAATTACAGGCAAGACATACTGTGACCTCAACTGACCTGAGTACAATAGAAGCGCTGTGTGTGAGCCAATTACGCTTTTATAACAGTCTAATTTGCTATCCGTTTTGGGTGTAATTATTTGTAATGCAAGTAGTTACTGTATTTAAACCACTGGTAAGCTAAAAAGTAAAGTAAGGCATTACTTTTCACTTATACAATAATTAGTGACTTAAACTTGTGTATTATTCCCTTGTGTATTGTTTAAATCGAATACCTTTACGTTATGTTGGGGGCTGTTTTTGCCCCATTGACTTCCATTATAGGAATATATTTACATTATATATTTTTTATTGCAAACCTTGACACCAAATAATCATGCATTGATTTCCTCTGTTAGCAAGAGGTAGAATTTGTCATTTATACTGTTGATTATCAGTTAACACCATGAACCCTTGGATAGGAAAAAAGTTTCAGACTTTTATATGGAGTTCTAATGGAGTAAAACAGCAGATTATAGTGTGTGTGTGCATACATACACTTACTATGTTTACTATGTTCTGAGAGCTGAGCTGCTTATTTTGATATTTCTCAGACGCAACAAGGTAATCGCGGAAAGGTTTCTGTCACACATGCACTATACTCCATATAAAAGCCAGAAACTTTTTTTTTTTTGCACTGCAACAGTTTTCACCTCTTCCCAACAGAAAGCAGCAACAATCAAGAATGCATGATTATATGGTGTCATGACTTTGCAATCAATAAATCTCATTATGTTGGAGAACAAAAACAGCCACAAACATAATGAAAGGTTATTCCATTTGCCCAGACTGTATTGAGTTTTTGAAAATGTTCAAAGCAAAATATGTGTCAAAAAGATTTGTCACCATAAATCATTCTTCTAGCTGAAACACAGAGAAAGTTGAGGCCAAATTAAGACTCAAAATACCCATATAGTAATGATGAAAACATCTCCAACAGCACACAAGGGTTAAATGCCATTCATAAATTCAAATGTTCTGTATAATTGATTTCAGAGAAGCAGATTAATTGTTTTTTTTTGTTGTACAAATATATTTTGCTGAATAATTCTATTTGTCAAATAAAGAATTGTACATTTATCAAGAAAATTGCATATGCTTGAGAAAAAAACAATACTGAGAAATTAGTCCATGAAAATATAAGGTGTAGAAACGCAGTAATTGTAAATATTTTGTGTTATTTAGATAATTTGCATAATAATTTAATTTATCTGACAATTTAAAATGCATAATATACAATGAGACATTTTAGAAAGTAGTCAATATACACTCACTGGCCACTTTATTAGGTACACCTGTCCAACTGCTCGTTAATGCAAATTTCAAATCAGCCAATTACATGGCTGCAACTCAATGCATTTAGTCATGTAGATATGGTCAACATGATCTGCTGCAGCTCACCAAAATTGGACAATAAAACATTGGAAAAACGTTGCCTGGTCTGATGAGTCTGGATTACGGCTGTGACATTCGGATGGTACAGTCAGAATTTGGCGTCAACAACATAAAAGCATGGATCCATCCTGCCTTGTATCAACAGTTCAGGCTGGTGGTGTAATGGTGTGGGGTATATATTGTTGCCAAATTTTGAGCCCATTAGTACCAATTGAGCATTGTGTCAACACAATGTTTTGTTGCTGACCATGTCCATCCCTTTATGACCACAGTGGACCTATCTTCTGATGGCTACTTCCAGCAGGATAACACGCCATGTCATAAAGCACAAATCATCTCAAACTGGTTTCTTGAACATGATAATGAGTTCACTGTACTCAAATGGCCTCCACAGTCACCAGACTCAATCCAATAGAGCACATTTGGGATGTGGTGGAACGGGAGATTTGCACCATGGATGTGCAGCCGACAAATCTGCGTGATGCTATCATGTCAATATGGACCAAAATCTGTGAGAAATATTTCCAGTTCCTTGTTGAATAAATGCCATGAAGGATTAAAGTAGTTCTGAAGGCAAAAGTGCGTCCAACACGGTACTAGTGAGGTGTACCTAATAAAGTGGCCAGTGAGTGTATATAAAATGTCATCATTACTTTGATCCGTTTTTTTTTTGATATATATGTTATTAATATTTAAGCGCTAATTTATTTAATAAACTAAAAAGTCCAACTTCACTCAATTTCAAAGAAATAAGAGTTTCATTTCTATTGTCTGTGCATTGGTATTAATGTGGATATTTAGTATTGTATCATGTAATTAATTACTTTTGAGTAAACAAGTTACTTTTCAGACAAATTCATTAAAAAAGTACAGTTTAAATGATGTAATTAGTGATGAATTACTTCTATAAACTAATTTTATTTAAAGCAGACGAAATGCAAAAGCCAGGTACAAAAAATATCTTTAATAAATCATAAAAATGTACACCTCTGAATGCATTTCTTAGGAGTTTGCTACTATATACAAGTGCACTAATGAAGCGTTTTCAGTTCATTCAGACAGTACAGCACACTGGATTCAGATCTTGGCTTCAGGCTTGCTGTTCCGCAATCAGAGAATTGTACAAAATCTGGACGCCGCAGGTGATGGAGGAGGCACAGAATCTTCCGGTAGCTTTGGGATGCCATCCAGAACTTGGAGATTTGGCAAACAGGAGAACACACTGCAGAAGAAACCACACACACACACGCACAACTCAAGGTTAGGCTTTAAATTATTCTCTTGGCTTTGAACGCTAGCAATGACCCATCACATCTTTGGTCAGCTCTAGTAAATTATGATTTCTTCTGGAATAGCTATTAACTGGGGGCATAATGTGATTTCGGAGACAGATTATGCTGTGTGGCTTTTAATATTAATTAAAGCTGTAATTAGCTGATTAGTTTTAATCAATCCACTTTTTTTGACAGCAAGTTATTAAAAGCTCAGCATTTATACCCTTGTGAAAAACAAGTGCACTTAATTGTGCTGAATGTGCACTTGAGATCAGAGAAGTTCATTTATTTAAAAACTGTATGTGAAGATAATATACTCAAACAAACAGTACATTTTAGTGAACGTACATTTTTGTTGTTATAAGCTGCATAATTCTGTTGTTCAAGACAATTGCAAATGCTTGAGGAAAAAAATGTATTGAGAAATTACAATTAATCCATGCCAATATATGGTATAAAGTCAGAAAACCATCGTAATTGTAGATAGTTTTGCTATTCAGATATTTTGCATCATAATTTAATTTTCAACTAAAGGAGGATCGATTTATCAGACAATTCTACATGCTTAAGAAACAATGAAACATTTTGGAAAATGTTTAATATATGTATGAAATATGCTGTTATTATTTTTAAACAATTTGAGTTAACATATTAAAATTTAAGCACTAATTAACTTCAATTTTTATCTAGCCATATTCATTCATTCATTTTCCTTCGGCTCAAGGTTGATTTATACTTCTACGTCGAGTGATCGGCATGACCCATGGCGTCTGCCTTGCACCTTGCCGTGCATTTTATATTTCTGCCTGCTGTTTGTTTTGCTCTGCAATAACACTTCCGAAACGCTAGCTGGCAGTGAGGTTATGTTCCCCTGTGTCGAGTTTCTTCACCGGTGTTTTGTTTTTTCTGAACGCTACCTTAAAGTAGCTAAAACTTGCTCGTTCTGAGGCGGGAACCAGCAGACATGCAGCAACTTTAATCATAAGGTAAACACAAAACAAAACTTTCCATCTTGACCTCCTTGACGGGACTTGACACTTTGTCATCTTGGAATTATAAGGTTCTATCTGCGCTCTGAATAATTTTGAGATATTGAGCTTCAAAGTTTTTGCATTCCATAGCAAACAGTACGTGTAACATTTGTTTTTAAATAAAAAGCCTTCAAATGTAAACAACTTAAATAAGTTGTCATTTAATAAGAATATGTCAATAACTCAATTTTGACAAAAATGTCAGATAGAACCTTATAATTCTAAGGTGATGACTTGTAAACACTAGCTCCAACGGTTTGCGCGGCTCTCACCCCCGCCCACACTCGTCAGCGATACCAAGCCAACCAATCACAAAGCTACGCATTGTTGCAACGTGTAGCTACATTTTTTGAGAGGTGTGCATCAGTGTGCACCAATATTTAGATTCACACTTATTTAGCTGAACATCATAATTTTTTTTTTTTTTACCTTCAGTTGACTTTATAGGTCAAAAATGACCCGGGAACCATTTTAGCGACAAAAAAACGATGTTTTTTTTAAAAAAATTTATATCTTAAAGTTTGGTGATTTTTATTTTTTATTTTTAAATACCCCAACATTAGAAAAAAACTAATAATTTTGTACTTTGATGAAGCCTGTACACGTTTACGGACAGTTGTCCCCTGGATCTAGGGCTGGGCAATTTTTCTCAATTTTTTCCCGATTAATTCGAATTTACGTTTTAAGACGATTAAATTTTTTATAAAATCGAGGTATCACGATTTTTTTAAAATAAAAATATTAAAGCAGCTTTTCCACTATCATGCCAAACCGTTCTAAACTGTTAGACAACCGTGCTGAATTGTGCTGATAGATTCTGTGTTGACGTTGCGGCTCTGTTGATGAGCTACCACAGCTGGCTCAGCGCAAGCCTATTGTTGCGAGGTGCGCGCGCAGTCAGCGGAGGCGCGTGATGCGGCGCCAGGCGAAAGTATAAATCCATCTTTACACTCAGGGCCAGCGCGTCCATAGAGGGGACCTAGGCAGAATAGTGAGTGAGAACCCCCCGGTCCTCACTTTCATCCACGACACCCACCCCCGCCCGGTCCTCACTTTTATCCGCAAACTGGTAAGTTTCTATTTCACTTTCGGGTTGAGGGCAACATGATTGCCGTTCGCCTAGAGCGCCAGTTCAGCTTGCTTCGGCCCTGATTACACTATATACATTACACAAAATAATAAAATAGGCTAAAAGTTTTATTCGTGGCTAGAGCTTAATTAATTTGACTGACTTAGGCAATGAGACCTTTACTTTGCCTGAATGAGTGTGAGCTGCGCTGCGCTGTATTCGGTAGCACAGATCGCTCTGATCTGGATGAGAATTTTACCAGCGACTACATGCACTGCTGAAAGCCTTTTTTCCTGCTGCGCATCGAATCAACAACAACATATATCCATGGAACACGAACTTGCAGACTCTTTGAACAACGAGGAAATAATTGCACCTAATTCAAAGCCCAGACGTCTGGTTTTGTATTTTATACCTGCGCACCACCTGAAGGACGGTTACGGCGTGTTGTGAATGTTGGCTGTCATCGCAGAAAGTCAAATCTTTGTGATTTAACTTTTATGGATAAAAGTTAACTGGTACAGTTAAAGTCAGAATTATTAGCCCCCCTGTTTATTTTTTCCCCTAATTACTGTTTAATGGAGAGAATTTTTTTAACACATTTCTAAACATAATAGTTTTAATAACTCATCTCTAATAACTGATTTATTTTATCGTTACCATGATGACAGTACATAATATGATACTAGATATTTTTCAAGACACTTCTATACAGCTTAGTGACATTTAAATGCTTAACTAGATTAATTAGGTTAACTAGGCAGGTTAGGATAATTAGGCAAGTCATTGTATAACGATGGTTTGTTCTGTAGACTATCGAAAAAAAAACTTAGCTTAAAGGGGCTAATAATATTGACCTTAAAATGGCTTTTAAAAAATAAAGCTGCTTTTATTCTAGCCAAAATATAACAAACAAGACTTTCTCCAGAAGAAAAAATATTATCAACCATACTGTGAAAATGTCCTTGCTCTGTTAAACATAATTTAGGAAATATTAAAAAAATTCAAAGGGGGGCTAATAATTCTGACTTCAACTGTACTTCACGCTAATGAGGGAAAACCTAGCCATTTACAATTTGTTGCTTCATGCAAGAGAGATTTGAGGATTGACATTAAATTTAGCTGCTTTATTTTAGAGGTTTAGTGATGGTGGCTCATTTTTGGCCCATACAGAAATATAAGATAACAGGAGGCTTAATCAATCAAGTGTGAACATACCCAAAAGGTATTCTGAAGTACCCTACTTTTGACTGCTTTATTTTTAGCGCTCTCACCGTGAGCGGTAGTCCTCCAGGAACTGGCAGGGGTTTCGTTTGAGGCTCAGAGATTGTAGCGGCGAGCTCCTCAGGAGGGTCAGCTCGCCCAGAGAGGAAATACTGTTTTCAGACAGGCACAAGTGCTGGATCTCAGGAACCTTTGGCAGCTGACGAAAGGACGTCAAATTGTTCCGGTGAAGATTCAGGATTTTACATCTGTGAGAAATGAACATGCATTTGAGTGATTGTAATGTGTCAATGTTCTACAGGGATCTCATATACAGTTGAAGTCAAAATGATTAGCCCTCCTGTGATCTATATTTCCCAAATGATGTTTAACAGAGCAAGGAAATTTTCACAGCATGTCTGATAATATTTTTTCTTCTAGAAAAAGTCTTATTTGTTGTATTTAGGCTAGAATAAAAGCAGTTTTTAATTTTTAAAAAACAATTTAAAGTCAATATTTTAGCCACTCTAAAACAATATTTTTTTGATGGTCTACAGAACAAACCATCGTTATATGACTTGGCTAACAACGCGAATTAACCTAGTTAAGCCTTTAAAATGTTACTTTAGGCTGAATACTAGTATCTTGAAAAATATCTTCATCATCATGGCAAAGATAAAGTCAGTTATTAGAAATTAGTTATTAATTGAAAAAAATCTTCCTCTCGTTAAACAGAAATTGGGAAAACGAAATATACAGGGGGGCTAATAATTCAGGAGGGCGAATATTTCTGACTTCAGCTGTACACGGACATATTTTGGACAAGTGTCCAAATACTTTATTTAGTTTTACTCAATATAGCAAATCCTAATATATGACCCTGGAGCACAAAACTAGAGTCATGCAACATTCTGAATTAGTGAATGCATGTAAGCGCTGACTGACGGAAGCACTTCGTATGATAAACTGATCCTAGATCAGCTTCTGTACATGCCATTTAAAGAGTAGCTAAATTGCAGGACACTTTAGGATTTGTGTGTGTGTTTGAACAGATAAATACACTTAATAATATGTAAACATGTCCGTTCTGCTCGTTTTATTTTAAACACAACTCATTTTCTCTTAAATGAGCACAAACACTAAAGTAATGGTATGCTTTCATTATAGATCTGTGCATTCTTATGGTGACACCTCTGTTATCAAACAAAACAAAACTAGAGATTCATTTGCTGCTCTTCATTTGTTTGATAACGGAGGTGTTACTTTAAATGGCGTGCACAGAAGCTGATCTGGGATGATTTTATTGCTTTCAAGATTAAAAATATATATGAGAAATATGGGAAAATATTTAATGGTAGTGGGATAGAATGGTAAAATACTGGAGAATCCTGGCAAAAACGGGAGGGTTGACATGTATGAAGTGAACAGGGAGTGTTTGTGGAAAAACAGCTTTACGAGGGAACGCAAAACATTTTTACGAGGGAACGCAGAAACGTAAAAGAAATATACATATTTCTATCACTTTTCTTTGTTTTTTTTTTCCTCCCATCCAGTTTTTTTTCCCCACCATCACATCCCTTCCGGGTCTCCGTACAAAACCATTCATAAATGTCAGTTTTTAGAAATTGTGATTTATACATGATCTGAATATAAAGTGTTCCATTAATGTATGGCACGTCAAATCAAGACAGAATTTGGCAGATATACAACTATTAGAAAATCTGGAATCTGAGGGTTTAAAAAAAAATCTAAATATGGAGAAAATCACATTTAAAGTTGTCTAAATGAAGTGCCAGAAATGTTTTGACCGTAGACTGTAAAAGATATGTACGTAGTATCAGTGACGTCACCCATAGGTTTCTGAAAACACAAAAGAAGCTACAAGTAGGCGTGGCCAACCGTCACCATTTTGTTCGTGCATAATCATGCCAAACGCACAAATACCAAACAAGGACAAAGAGGCGGAGCTACAGATGCATGCTGGCATTTTGCTTAGAAGGGCTTTTCTTTGAGAGAAACACCTAATACTTTATTACCTGAGACTCGTTTGTGTTCTGACCACATGTGCTTGGTTGTACACTATATCAATAAAGTGTTTAGTCTTTTAAAAACCCTGTTGTAACACATAGAGCTGCTAAACATTATTCTTATGACGTTTTTCTACACGAGGAAAACGCAAATTACTTCCAAACACTTCAAATATAGTCTGTGTTAGTAAAGGCTATTTATGAAATCCACGCATAACACTGTATGACAACGCTTTAGGTGACTGTTCTAGACCCTACATCTAATCAATCTGTCAGATTCTGGAGTGCATTACAGGTCTAAAGAACATTATATCTTAAAGCAAATACATTTATAGAATTTACATTTATATTTATAAAATTTCACCCCCTCACAGTTGTCAAGAAGGGTAAACATAGCTATATGAACCCAAATCGTTCTTTGTACCAGACTGTAAACACCTTTTATTCTGCTGTAAAGTTGGCCATTTTAACAGTAGACTCAACAGAATTTTTTTCTATATAGAGCCAGGACTAGTGGAATTTCGATGAATTGCAGTTTTAGTTACTTCCGTGTTTGCTTCACGAGGGAGAGCAGGAGGTTGCCGCTTGGTTTTGATACATTTACAGTAGGAAATTTACAAAAACATCTTAATGAGACATGATCTTATCAATCCAATGTTTTTTGGCATGAAAGAAAAATGGATCATTTTGGCCTGTACATTTATGAACGATGGCTGGACGGATGGAGAGATGGACAGAAAGAAAAATGGATGGATGGACTGATAGAAAGATGGACTGATGAACAAAAATGGAGATGGACAGATAGAAAGAATGAAGGATGGACAGACAGACAAAACGATAGATGGATGGATGGATAAATATGAAGACACCTGCAGACAGATCCATGTGATTACTGGCTAATTCTGGCCTATACAGTGCATTTCTGGCGTTTGAAAAAAATATACCCAAACAACATGAGACCATGCAGTCCAGGGTCACATATTAGCTTTTATATATATATATATATATATATATATATATATATATATATATATAT